>ML777559.1:234910-246421 GCA_009831015.1 Picea engelmannii | reverse complement strand
TTTTCCTGCCGCACTTTTCTACCACACTTTTCCTGCCACACTTTTCCTGTTGCAATTTTTCTCTATCAATAACACATGCCCAAATAACCTTTCACAAAAATAGATATTCAATGATATTCAAGTGTGATTAAAATGAGAGAGCCTTGCCTCTTATTTATAATTTCATGTAGCTTCCTCAAGGGGTTACCTTTTGACCATCTTAACCCACTTTCCTTATTTTTGGGTTAACCAACTTCTAACCACTTGTCCACTTAGTAATTTCTCCATTAAATTTATTATTTAAATAATGTGTTTTTTATCCACTTTGACTTCTAGTACACTCATCACTTTACTTTATTATTTACCTTCTAAAATATCTTAAACCACTTTCCTTATTTTAGGGAGTTTTCCATTAAATTTATTATTTAAATAATTTCTTTTGCATCCTCTTTGACTTATAGTACACTCATCACTTCACTTTATTATTTAAATAATTTCTTCTTTGCAAACACTTTGACTACTTTGACCTTTTAGGGCTTCTAGATGACTTATGAGGATTCTCCAACTTCACATGGTCATAACTCTCTAACCGTGAGGAGGTATGTGACGTTCCACATACCACTAAAAATGGAATGACATGTACTATCCATCTAGAATAGTCTTACCTACAAATATATCAAAACTCATACCATATCCACTAAACAAACTTCGGTCCATTACCCAAACCTTTCTGCTACCAGAATTCGCTATCAGGCTTTCTTCAAGGGTTGACATCAATGACAACCAACCCAATTAATCAACAATCTCCCCCTTTGGCATTGATGGAAACACTCTGATGCAATACTAAAGTCATGTCATGCAATATTGAATTCATATAACTCATGCTGCCCTTGTGACCATCGCTCTGCCTGGTACCATGCCTCTATGTTCTGCATATGATAAATCTCTCCCCCTTTCTCATCAATGTAAAAGGTATATTTTCATCCGGGGTTGCTCCCCTTAACTGAATTTTCCTTTGGGATACTCACCCTGACTGAACTCTTCCTGAAACTGATCTCCCAACCTGAATTGTCCTCTTTATGGTGCTTCCTCGTGTAAATCTAAGACATATAATATAAGCATTCAAAAGCATTCACTTTGGAGTATAAACTACTCTAAGTCTCTAGCGAAGATACTCAAAGGCTTCCCGTGGAAGCGGTTTTTTAAAGATGTCTGCCACTTGTTCTTTTGTGCCCACATATTCAACTCTGATGTTATTCTCTGTAACCTGTTCCCGTAGAAAGTGATACTTTATTGGAATGTTCTTCATCTTGGAGTGCATCACTGGGTTCTTTGAGATACTAATGGCGCTTGTATTATAGCAATAGATTGGAATGGGATTATCATACTCAACTTGTATATCTATCAGAGTTTGTTTCATCCATAGAACATGTGTACAACATGATGTTGCTGCAATATACTCTACCTTGGCTATAGATAAGGATATTGATGAGTTTTTATTTCTTGACCATGATACTAAACACTCACCCAAGTAGAACGTTGCTCCACTGGTGCTTCGTCAGTCATCAATGCAACCTACCCAATCTGCATTTGTGTAAGCAATAAGTGATAGATCCTTTCTTTTTGGATACCATAATCCAAACTCTTATGTTATGAAGGCATTGTAGCTAATACATGTGATTCCTTTGGTGCTTCTTGAAAATGTGCCACCCGTCCAACTACCTAAATTACATCTGGTCTGGATGTTGTCACATATAGTAAGCTACCAATCATTGACATGTATTGCCTCTGGTTTGTAGACTTTGAATTATCATCTTTGTTCAACTTGCAAATGGTTTGCATAGGAGTGGTAACTGGTTTGCAATCTTCCATTCCAAACCTCTTTAGCATTTCTATGATATACTTAGTTTGAGAAATAAAAATTCTTTGGTTGCTTTGACGTATCTGAAGACCTAGAGAATAGTTCTCCAAGTAATGGCATTTCAAAATAATTCTGCATATCTTTTACAAATTTATTGATGTAGAGGTTGTTGTTTGCACTTCCTTTTCTGAACCCTGCCTGATGTAGATATTTATCCAGTCTAGAGTACCATGCTCTAGGAATCTGTTTTAGACCATACAAGGCCTTCTTCAATTTACACACATAATCTGCGTTCTCTGACAACTAAAATCCTTCTAGTTGTTCAATGTAGAATTCTTCTTCAAGTTCCTTGTTTAGAAAAGTTGATTTCACGTCCATTTGATACACTTTAATATTATTGGAGCATGCATAAGCTAGGAGTAATCGAATTGCTTCCATTCTGGCAACTGGAGAAAATGTCTCTTCAAAGTTGATTCCTTCAACATGTGTGTATTCTTTACATACCAATCTAGCTTTGTTCCTCATAACCTGTCCATCTTCATTCAATTTATATCTGAATACCCACTTTGTGCCAATCACATTCTTATTCTTTGGTCTTGGAACCAATTCTCAAGTGTCATTCTTCTCTATTTGATCAAATTCTTTATCCATGGCCTTATTCCAAAATTCATCCTTGCTAGCCTCTTCAAAAAAAATTGGTTCAATCGTAGATGAGAGTGCTAGTTTGTTTGTTCTGGTAAATGGATTCTTCTTCTAGTCTCAACTCCTGCATCTTTGTTTCTGGTAATCTGATCTGAAGGATGATTCTTTTGTACTCGTTTTCTAGGTGTCTTTGGAGGCACTTGCTGAACTTTCTCTTCTACTTCTTTCTAATCCTCTTCATCTTCCCCTTCTACTTCTTCTTCATCTTCTAGTTCTTCTTCGTAAATTTGTTCCATTGATTCATTTTCTTCTTCCTTTAATTCGCATCCACCTATTTCATCAATTGTTACATTGATGCTTTCCACAACTTTGTTCAACCTCAAATTGTAACACTTGTATGATTTCCTTGTACTTGAGTAACCAACAAGTACTCATTTGTCCATGCAAGAGTCAAATTTTTTCATTCTTCCATCTTCTCTTTTGATGTATCATTTGCTTCCAAATACTTTGAAGTGCTTCACATTTGTTGGTCTTCCTTTCCATAGCTCGTAGGGAGTTTTGTCAGTGTTGTTTCTGAGCATTACTATGTTTTGAATGTGAACCCATGTATGCACTGCATGTGTCCAAAACATATCTGTCAATTGGGAATCCATTATCATTGTTAGAGTCATTTCCTGTGTAATTATCATCCATTATGATAATGTTCATTTGTCTCTGAACCAATCTATGAATCCATGCTCTCGCCCATATTGTCCAAGACTCTACTTGCGCAATTGTCCATAATGCTAACCCATCTATCACTATACTATCATGAAGTCTTGATTAATCCATCAAATTGTACTTCTACTAACTGATTGCTCTAGATTTGTCTTCTCAAACTCTGCAAGCTACTCGAAGGATGGTTCTTTGGTCTATCACAACTATCACATAGACTCCCCCAGTCTAATATTCATATTACCTGGGAGTCTCTAAGCCGGATGGCTTAGAACAATTCCTTCTCTGATGTGTATTCATTATCATCTTCATTGGTAGATTCATCATCATCTTTATTGGTATATTAATCATCTCTCTGAGCTATGAATTCTTTCTTTTTGTCTGTGGATTTATCTTTCACTACAATGCCTTAAAGTACAATCTCTTGAACATGTTCCTTATTTACCTGTCCTTTTCTTTCAGTTATTTTGCAAACCTTTATGTATCTGACATCTTTCTTTTTCTCTATATAATTTTCTTCATCTCGTTTAATTTCCGATCTTGCGATCTTCAGGACCTAGTCTTTGTTCACCTATTCTTCATGTTTTCTTATACACACTTTCTTACATCTGATATCAGTGTTCTATTTCATGGAATTATCGATCATGCTTATAAAATCACTAGCTATGTGTCCATAGTTATGACATTTGTAACATTCAATGTTACATGGGGCCACATAGGCATTTATTGCTTGAACATTTCGTTTATAATCCCTCCAATCTGCAACCTTATGTCCAAATTTAGTACAATAAAAACAATGACCATAAAATAGATTTGCATACCTAGGAGTGAATGATATTCTTTGTGGCATAGTCCTTCTGAATTTTTTCCTTGGCTGATCATGATCATGATTGAAGCTTATTTGTGGCTTGAACATGGATGGTCTTCTTGAAGAAGTATCTTCAATAGTTTTCTTATATTCCGGTTTACCATGATTCCTTCCTTTGAGTACTTCTGCATAACTCGATCTATTATCTCCATTCTTATTTTCCAGCAACCTAGAGTGTTTCTCTTCATTCTCTATAACTAATGTGGATGTTTATGTCTCTTCAACGTTCTTGTTGAGCTTGATTATTTTACTTCTCAATGTGACAACTTCTTCTTCAAGCTTCTCAACCTCTTATTCTTTCTCCATTATCTGAGACTTCATGACTTCTTCGGTTCTTTTCGCTTATTCAAGATGAATTTTTAATGTGATTATTTCTTCTTCAAGTCCTTTTTTTTCTTGACCAAAATCTGCCTCAAGCTGGTTTAGATCGTTGGTTCTTTCCTTAAGATGATATTTCAATATCTTCTCTCTCATTTATGCTTCTTCCTTCTATGCTTCTATGTTGTCTTCCAAATACTGCTTTTGAGATTCAATATTTTCTTCGATCTTTCTGGCTTCTTCTAGCTGAGTTCTTAAGTTCTTGACGACTTGTTGGGCTTCTTCAAAAATCTGAACACTTTCCTTTTGTTTCATCATTTCTTTCTTGAGTGACTTGTTTTCTTTTCTTAGTTCATCTAAAGAACTAATCAATTCTCTGATGATTATGTACTCTTCATCTTCTGAATCTGTTTGACATGGTGAACATAATTCTTCTTGATATGTATCTACATCTTCTTTGGCATTTTCTGAATCTACGATGGGTGAAGAATATATGTCATGTATCTTATCCCAAATTTCTTTGGTTGATGAACATTTACCAACCTTTTCTCTTATCAGATTAGGTAATCCTTCCCAAATGAAATCCATTGTTATTTTGTTATTCTTCTTCAATTCCTTCTTGGTTGCAGTCTTTTCCCTTTTTGAACAATCATATCCTGTAACAACTGATAGCCAAATATAATGTCCCTGTGCCTGTAAAAATACTTTCATCCTTCTACTCCACATCTCATAATTAAAACCATTCTGACCATTAAACATTGGTACTCCATTCTCAGAATAATCCATGATCTCCTTCTAGTGGTTAAACTATTTCCTGAAGGAACCGGCTCTGATACCAATTGTTGGATTACTGAGAGGGGGGTGAATCAATAATATAGAAATTTAGTCCTTTTTAACCATATAATTCAAGTCTTATATCAGTGTATCATTATCATCCAATAATTGCAGAGTAAATAAACAATGAACAAATGAGTAATCATACACATACATAGTACACCGGTGTTTTTACGTGGAAACACAAAGCGGGAGTAAACCACGGAATGATTTTTCTTATATGTCTTGAAGAATTACATTCATTGGAAGCACCAACTTCCTTTTTTTCCAACTGTAGCTGGAAGGAGGCTCCAACCCCCTATTTTCTCAGACTACAACCTGAGGGAAGCTCCAACTCCCCAATTCTCTAGCTTCAACCAGAAGGAGGCTACAACCCCCTATGTTCTCCGGCTACAACCACCTATCCTTGCCCCATCCAACCACCCTGAAATATAAATTCCAAATGTAGGCAACCTGTTACTATCACTGAATCAACCACTGCCACTGTCAACCTGTACCAATCAACCTGCACCAAACAACTTGTACCAATAACCTGAACCAACATGTACCATGCATCAACCATGCATCAACCTTGACTCATCAAGATGTGCCAACATCATCAACTATACACCTCATGTATGTGCCAAATCATCAACTATACACCTCATGTATGTGTCAACTCATCAACTACTTGTCTCAACCATGTACCCAAGATGTACCTCAACCATATACCAAAGACATACACCAATATAACCATCAAAAGTTATCTAACAATTCATCACTCTATCCATAAACCAAATACCATAAACCCTTACATCAAACCATGTTCCACAACCTCACTTTTATGTAGCCTCAAGCTAAACCAACAACTTCAGCAACACATCACAACCAAAAGACCAATACCCATATGCCAAATACCAACAACAAAATACCAATTGTATCCCTCAACAAATATGATATATGCAGCAATACAGAACATCCAATACCATCTCAAGAGATAAACCCTAGCTCACAAAACATACCTCAAACAAGATGTGTCATATCTCTCATAAATAGACCCCAACCATGTTGCTTCCGCGATTTTTCTGTCGTGATTTTTCTGCCGCACTTTTTCTGCCATGATTTTTTTTCCTCACTTTTTCTACCGCGATTTTTTTGCCACACTTTTTCTGCTGCAATTTTTCTGCCGCAATTTTTCTGTCGCACTTTTTCTGTCGTGATTTTTTTGCCACACTTTTTCTACTACGATTTGCCTGCCACAATTTTTTTGTCGCACTTTTCCTGCCACACTTTTTCCTACCGCACTTTTCCTGCTACATTTTTTCTACTGCAAATTTTCTCTATCAATAATACCTACCCAAATAACCTTTCACAAAAATATATATTCAATGATATTCAAGTGTGATTAAAATGAGAGAGCCTTGCCTCTTATTTATACTTTCATGTAGCTTCCTCAAGGGGTTACCTTTTAACCATCTTAACCCACTTTTCTTATTTTTGGGTTAACCAACTTCTAACCACTTTTCTACTTAGTAATTTCTCCATTAACTTTATTATTTAAATAAAAAAAATTGTATCCACTTTGACTTATAGTACACTCATCACTTCACTTTATTATTTACCTTCTAAAATCTCTTAAACCACTTTCCTTATTTTAGGGAGTTCTCTATTAACTTTATTATTTAAATAATTTCTTTTGCATCCTCTTTGACTTATAGTACACTCATCACTTCACTTTATTATTTAAATAATTTCTTCTTTGCAAACACTTTGACTACTTTGACCTTTTAGGGCTTCTAGATGACTTATGAGGGTTCTCCAACTTCACATGGCCATAACTCTCTAACCGTGAGGATTTATGTGACGTTCCACATACCACCGGAAATGGCATGACATGTACTATCCATATAGAATATTATTACCTGCAAATATATCAAAACTCATACCATTATACATCAAACAAACTTCATTCCATTACCCAAACCTTTGTGCTACCGAACTCTCTTCAAGGGTTGACATCAATGACAACCAACCCAATTAATCAAAACTAACGACAAATTAGACCAAGTAGTTATTAACTAACTCCTAATTGTCTAAATATCCTAACATCCCCCCTTAATAACAACTTGGGATATGATTGAAGGATTTACAATAGTGACACAATAGGAGAACGAAGGAGGAATTAGAGCCTATCCCCCCTTGATGACAACTTCCTGAACTCCTAACATAGATTGAAGTTTGGAAAACTTCGATTATGTAAGAGACTTTGTGAAAATTTATGCAACTTGATCTTATGTAGGGAAAAAGAGCACTTCAATAACTTGATCATGAATGATCTTTCTGTTGAAGTGCATGTGTATCTATATGTGTTTGTTGTGTTGATGTTGAACTAGGTATTTGTCTATCTTGATGGAACTTTGATTGTCACACCAAAGGTTGGTTGGATGTTGTTGATGGAATCCAAACTCTAAAAGAATATATCAAAGCCATAAGGCTTCCTGACTTGCATTTACCGCAACTTGGTACTCTTCTTCTGCTTAAGAAAGTGAAATAGCCTTTTGTTTCTTATAGGCCCAAGTGATAGGTCTTGAAACAAGGCTGAAAACATAACCTTTAGTAGACTTCCGATCATCAGGGTCGTCAGCCCAATCTGAATCAGTGAAACCAACCAATAAAGGAGTCCCCTATGAACTATAATGTATCTCGAACTAAATTGTACCATGTACATAGTGAAGTATCATTTTAGTTTCTTTACAATGGCTTTCATGGGGTGTTTTCTATACCAGGAAACAAGACCAACATCAAAGGAAATATCAGGACAGGTATGAGTAAAGTATAAGAGGCTACCAACTAACTGACGGTACAAGGTGGCATCAACATCAGTAGAAGTAGAGGTGGCAACAAGTTTGACTTCATACTGGAAGGGAGAAGGGGTTGGTTTACAGTCATCCCTGTGAAAGCGACGAAGAAGGTCACAAGAATACTTAGACTGGGAAAGAAAAATTCCTTCATTGGTTTGCAAAACTTGGAGGCCAAGGAAATAGTGCAAAAAGTTTAAGTCTGTCATTTCAAATTTCTTCTTAAGGATGGTTTTCACATGGTTTAAAATTTTTGAGTCACTACCAGTAAGGATAAGGTCATCAACATAAAGGACAAGGATTATGAGATGGTTTCCTACTTTCTTGGTATAGACATTAGGATCAAAATGGAATCTAGAGAATCTAGTGGAAATAAGAAAGTTGTCCATTTTGGAATACCAAACTCAGGGAGCTTGCTTAAGACCATAAAGATATTTATTAAGGTGATAAACAAGGCTGGAGTCATTCTGGACATAGCCAGGAGGTTGTTCCATGCATATTTCTTCTTGCAAATCTCCATGCAAAAAGTCGGATTTAACATCCATCTGATGGAACTCCCATTTATGTGAGGTAGTAAGGGAAAGAAAAAGGTGGATGGAATTCATTTTGGCTACAGGGGAAAAGGTTTCATTATAGTTAATTCCTTCAACTTGGGAAAATCCTTTGGAAACTAACCGAGCCTTGTGTATTTCAACACTTCCATCTTATGCATACTTAATTCTGTAGACCCATTTACATATGATGAGTTTTCTTCCTTTTGGAAGAGGTACAAGATCCCAAGTATCATTTGCCATTAAAGAATGATACTCTTAATTCATTGTTGTATCCCAATCTAGATGAACTGAAGCTTCTGCAAATGTCTTTGGATCATGAGTCTCTGAAACTTGAGCCAAGAGAAGAGGCTCATTGTAACTATGAACGTGTTTGACGTTGATCTGAAGGATCACCAACAAGATCACCAATTACTTCTTGTGTTGAACAGACCCATCTAGAAAGCGGTGGAGCTGGAGCTAGTGTTGGTTTAGATTCAAAGGACTCATCTGGAGGAAGGTGAGAAGGTGGAGGTGGATTTTCATCCTCACTTTCATCATCTAAAGAAAAAACCATAATAGAGAAGGAACAAACATTGAATATGGATCGCAGGCCGAAGAAGGCACAAACGTCGAATTAGGATCGTAGGCCAAGAGATTTTCATCAAATTTAACATCTCTTCTAATAATAATTTCATTAAAATTTGGTTGAAGAAGTCTATAACCTTTGACATCTTCAGAATAACCAAAAAATATACAATTCTCACTTTTAGGCTGCAATGTTTTCCTTTTCTCATCAGGAATGTGAGCCCATGCTATACTGCCAAATACATAGAAGTGACTTACATATGGTTTAATTTTAGTCCAATCTTCTTCCGATGTTATATTTTTAAGAGCCTTTGTGGGAGTGTGATTTACTATGTAATTTTCACAATTGATGGCTTCTTCCCAATACTTTAGACTTAATCCCTTAGATTGGATCATACAATTAACCATTTCTTTTAATGTGTGGTTTTTTCTCTCAACAACACCATTTTGTTGTGGTGTATATGGAACAATGTGTTTCATTTGGATGCCCTGTGTAGTGCAGTAACTTGTAAAATTATTTTTCACATATTCGTCTCCATTGTTTGTTCTTAACCTTTGAATTTGATGTCCAAATTGCTTTTCTACATGGGCCTTGTAGGCCAAAAACTTGTCAAAAACTTTGCTCTTAAGTTTTAAGAAGTAAAACCAAGTACGTCTGGAAAAGTCATCAATGAAAGTTAAGAAATACTTGCACCCAGAAAAATAAGGAGAAGAAAGTGGACCACGCAAATCATTGTGAACAAGCTACAAAGGGCCCGAGGCGTGGCAAGAGGCACGTTTGTCAAAATTGTCCCGATGATGTTTGTCGAGAACACAACCGGCACAAACACCATCTTTGCATGAAATAGGAGTAAGACCGGTCACCATCTGTTGATTACATAGTTGTTACAATGAGCGATAGTTTAGATGACCAAACCGCTCATGCCAAAGTTTTCTCAAGTCATCACTATAAGCAACAAAAACTGATGAAAAATATGATGACCCAAAATTGTCAAACTTGTACAACCTGGTAATATCATCAGCAATTTCAATCTCAAGAACATTCTAAGGATATTTTAGATCCTTGATTACAACTTGGTGAGGTGAAAACTCTACGGTTTTACCTTCACTTGAATGAGTGATTTGATATACTGATAGAAGGTTACAAAAAAGACTTGGAACACATAATACATCATTGAAATGATCATTTTCTACTTGAATTGTTCCATATCCTACAACACTAAGAGATATATCATCACCAACAAATATTTTCTTGGTGTTACATTCATTTAGAGCAGCAAATATGTCTTTGTCCTTATCCATATGATAAGATGATCTAGAATCAATAAGCCACTCATCAGAAGAAGAAGTTGAAATTGTATTGAAGGAGAAACCAGAAGCAGAAAATGCATGTCCATGAGAAGAAGAAGAAGAAGTAGAATCAATATTGTTGTTGTGCTTCTTCATCATTGATTCTAAAGTTGCCATCTTCTTGAAACATTTGGACTCATCATGACCATCTTTATCGCAAAAGCTGCAATGTCTTTTTGTCTTCTTATTTTTATATTTTGCTCCTTTGTCACCTTTAGGAGCGGAAGTTGTCTAAGTAGGTTTGGGACCCTTATGTTTCTTGTTGTTGTTGTGGCGAGGATGTTTCTTCTTGGTATTCTTGGGTTTATCTTTCTGATGGATGAATAAGGATTTATTGGAGGTACCTACAATGTTGATCACTCCAAGTTGTACAAGATTATCTTTCTCTCTAATGAAAGCATCTGATCAGAATCTGGACCAGGGGTCTAAAATTTGCTCAATTTTCAAAGTGCTCGAAATGCGACGAAAATGGTGCCATTGCGTCCATCTCGTTCTCCTGATTCTGGCGGTATATTTACTTTTGCAAACGGAGTCCGTATGGAGAATTTATCACGATCTATTCGCCGAGCCAAACAGGAAAAAAAAAGGGGGGGGGACACTGACTGGGCAGGCCGTACAGCTGACGTGGTGACCATACAACTGACGTAGGCGTCCGTACAGTGACTTGGCAACTGCAGACGTGGCAAGTTCTGATTAGTTGGCAGTGGACGAATCACGTTTTAACACGTGGCTTTTATCTGGGCGAATAATAGGGCGCCACGTGGCCCAATGAAAGGCTGCCACGTGGCACCCGTTGACTGGCTATGGGTTGATTATTTGGTTTGTCAAAATTTAACGGAGGCCGAGGGGTTCGACCCCTGGACCTCCCCTCTATGCAACGACTTCACATACTCCCGCTAGCCATTAGTCCGCTCGTTGACTCTTAACACATATACGGGCTTATATGTATTTAACGTTGCAATTTGAAACGTGTGGCGGGGGGTCGGGCCA
>ML777559.1:177482-234810 GCA_009831015.1 Picea engelmannii | reverse complement strand
AGTGGGTTTTTGATAAGTTATCCCTAGAGCCTCTTTCATGTCATAAAAGGTAGATACAAACATAGAATATGTACTACCTAGATTAGAAAGAACAAGATAGACGCAATGCTCTTCATCCATGTTTATCTTACATTCTTCACATAAAATTTTGAGTTTTTTAAACTTAGATAGATAGTCTTCAATGCAAGAAAAATCACTTGGACTTAAAGTCAGTACTTGGTTTTCTAACTGTTGTGCTCAAATAATATTGTGTTTACCAAACACAAATTCCATCTTTTCACAAGCTTCATTGGGTTTATCAATTTGTTGAAGGTGGAACCTTAAATCAGGAGAGATGGACATTCTGATTATGCCACGTGCTTCTTCATTACTATTATCCCATTTTACTTTCTTATCAGCATCAGTAGGTTATGTTTCCTTTCCTAATGTAATTCGGTACAAGCCTTTACTTCTTAATAAATCCTCCATATGGTATTTCCATTAGAAGTAGTTGGTGCTGGTAAGAAAAATATTACTTGAAGAATCCATATTAAATATGTGGATAATATGGATTTAAAAACTTAAACTAATGATCTGGATGGAAAGATATCAAAAAATTAGGCAGTTTTAAAAAAATGGCACTGAAAATAGACTTCGAATGTGAAAGTTATGGCCTTTTAAATAAAGGCATAAATGGTAACCAAAGGACCACGTGATGGAGTAAGTTTCTTTATGAAGTGACTCACTTTTATAAAAAGAAGTCGGGATCACTTTTACAATGAAGTTACTTTATAAAAGAAATTTTGCATGCAAAATAAATAACTCTAAAAGCTACTTATAGTGATTCACTTTTATACTTGAAGTGAAATACACTTTACAATGGAGCATGAACTTTTAAAAAAAAAAAGTAACAAAAAGAGAGACTTGAACTCAAGACCTCTTACTTAATAAGTAAAATTTTAACCAAGTGTGCTAGAAAAACATATTGTATTGTTTAGCAAGAGGATTTTTGTTGTTGTTTTTTTTGTTGTTGACGGCCTTGGAGAGCATGCTAAAAAAAACTCCTTTGACACAAGAAAACATTGTCACTTCTCGATGACAACAAGGGTTATATCTCGTTTGGCTTACCTGGAAAATGCATATTTTCCTATATTTTTCTAAGTTAACGAGATCATATAGGGCGCAGGGAAAAGAGAATATGGATATATAAAAGAGTAGCAACCCAGAAACAAACAATATAAAGCCGAAATAATACTTTGCAATTTTTTTTAAAAAGGGCGTATTCAGGCTTTATACCTCTGGATCTAGCTGAAATGGTTGTATCTTGGGAAAACAGAAAT
Organism: Picea engelmannii; assembly: GCA_009831015.1. Classification (NCBI taxonomy): domain Eukaryota; kingdom Viridiplantae; phylum Streptophyta; class Pinopsida; order Pinales; family Pinaceae; genus Picea; species Picea engelmannii. Next base: position 233,491 of record ML777559.1, on the reverse strand, counting down.
ATTTTCGAGTGAAATGAAAAGTGTTCCTGAATGAAAAGAGAACTCCATAAGCAATGGAACAGTCCTCTCAACCCAAAAATGTACGAAAATGGCAGAAAATGGAGATGAGGAAACTCAGCTTCATGATCTCAATCTACAATAGGAGCAGGTCTTCAAACAGGGTCTGATACCACGTTCAAAAACAAAGGTATTCCAACAGAGGATGAACACCTTCAATAACCACTCACACAACCAGATCAAATATTAACACATCGATTTTTTGACGTGGTAAAACCCCTACAGGGAAACATCCACGGCCCCAGCCAACGTGACCACTTGGAGCAGTTTATTAATGAAAAAGAAAAAGATTAAAGAGAGATTTTATAAGAGAGTTTCTCACAATTGATTATCGGAAAATGACCCTCCATGCTCTTTAAATAGAGATCATGGATCAATCGGGTGTCAATCCACGGATCAATGGTCATTAAGATCGAGGAAAATATGAACCATCGGATCACTCTATGTCGGGAACATATCGTGACCGTCAGATTTCCTAACTACAAATGCATACTAAAGAAACACACTAAGAAACACATTTTTACCTAACAACACATTATACCAAGTAGATATTAACTAACTCCTAAGTGTCTAAATATCCTAACATCATCAATAGACATGAGTAGCATGCCTTAATATTTTAGGAATTATAGGCTTCAAACATATGTTCTTTCTTTCCATCCTTTCATTAGTAATTAGCTAACTTAGTGAGTAGGAGGAGGAATCATACTTATTTTATATTTCCACATGGATGGATTTTTTACTTGTTATAGTACATGGATTCTTATACTAGAGTTCAATTATTTTGTTATGTTGTCTTTCACTTACCACACTCAAGGGACTTAAAAGTCACCTTGCCTTGATTCATAGCATACCACATACCCATTTTGACTGGGGACTCCACCAAGCCCTTCTTTACATGCATCAATGCATACAATGAAATCCTCATTTGGATCAGCAGTCCTTATTATTGGAGCACTTTTTAATAAATTCTTCAAGTGTTGGAAACTCTTTTCACAATCTAATTTCCACTGAAACTTCATCCCTTTCTTTTGCGAGGAAGTGACCGGGTGTGAAATATTTGAGAATCCTTCAATAAATATCCTATAGTAGCCTGCAAAGCCCATGAATGATATGACCTCTGTCACATTCTTTGGTGATGACCATCCTCTAATGGCCTCGATATTTTCAATATCCACTGCTATCCCTTCCTATGAAATGTTATGTCCCAAATAATGAATTTGCTTTTGATAAAATGAGCACTTGCTCAATTTGGCATACAACTGATGCTCCCTTAATACATGTAATACCATCCTCAAGTGGTGTTCATGTTATTCCTCTGACTCATAATATATAAGACTGTCATCTAAGAATGCAATTACAAACTTATCTAAGTATTCTTTGAAAATACCATTCATTAAACACATGAAGACAACTAGTGCATTTGATAACCCAGATGGCACCATTGTGAAATCATAATGCCTATACCTTGTTCTGAAAGTAGTCTTACTGATGTCTTCTTATTTAATTCTTACTTGATGATAGCCTGACCTGAGATCAATATTATAGAATATTTTTTCATCTTTCAACTGATCAATGAGGTCATTGATCCTAGGTAAAGGATACTTATTCTTCACAGTTACCTTGTTCAACTTCCTGAAGTCAATGAAAAGTCTCAATGTTCCATCATTTTTCTTCACAAATAATACCGAGGCACCCCAAGGTGACACACTTGGGCATATATACCCCTTCCTCATAATATCTTTAAGTTGCATTTTCAATTCCTTCAATTATGGTTTACTCATCTTGTAAGAGGTCTTGGATATTGGGGTTGCTCCAAGCATCAGATTGATGGAGAAATCCATGCTTCTTTTAGGGGTAATCCTGGAATTTATTTAAATACATCTTCAAAATCTTTTAGGATTTCATAATCTTCAATATTTGACACCTTATCTTTAGGTCTCTCTTCCATATGTGCTACAAATATTTGACACCCTTTTTTGTAACTTTTCTTTAGCTGCAATGCTAAAATTTCTGTAGTGATTACTGCCCTGGGAATTTCATGTACTATCCTTAGGTTACCTTCCTCATCCCAACAAGTAAATGCCTTATTATAATATTCTAGGATAGCATGGTGTTGTTCCAATCAATCCATACCAATTATACATTCATAGGAACCTAAAGGTATGGTGTTCAAATCTTCCCTGGTGCTCAATCCTCTCATGTCCATTGGATATGACTTAACCATCTCATTAATTTTTATTTTAGCTACAATATCTAGCTGCACCAACTAAGATTTTCCAAGATTTATTCTTGGAAAATGCAATCTTTCCACCATCTGAGGATCTATATAACTATGACTAGCTCCTGAATCAATTAAAATAGCAATGGTTTGGTTGTTGATCTTACCTTCCACTTCAATCATATGTGATTGAAACTCATCTTGATTTGTGTCTAGGGCTACATAGATCCTAGGCACATTTCTGCCCATGTCCTCCACTATATCAGCTTTCTATACATTTTGAAAAATCCTCACTTTTTCACCTCTGTGAGGACAATCTCTATACATATGATCCCCCCACAACCCCAACATTGAATAGGTGGTTTCCTTGGCCTTTCCCCCCCTGTCTCAATCATTTTGGGTTCTCTAGAAGCTGGTTGGCCCTAAGGATTATTTCTGAAGAATGGTAGCTTAGTCCCCTTCTCCTCTGTTCTGTCTTGTTTTTCTTCTTGTCTTCCAAAGATTTTTGGAAAAGTGGTCTTCCTTTATGTTGATCATAAAAGCATTTATCTCACCTTCTAGTCTCCTCCAATCTTTTGGGATCATCATATTGTATCTTGTCACTCATAAGTGATGTCAGTCCACTCAAATACCTTTGAATATTAATTGGCTCTTCCTTGATGAAAGAAGCATACTTTAGCAGTTCTAAAAACCTTCTTTCATGTTCATCTATGGTCATACTCCCAAGCTTGAGTTCAAAGAATTGCTTCATTTTATTGTCATATTATCTCTTAGTCAAGTATTTCTTTTGAAAATACCTCTTGAATTCTTTCCAAGTAACTTTTTTCTCATCAATGTGTTGCACCTGCACAAATTGGTCCCACCACATGGATGTCTTTCCCTTGAGATGATAGATGGAAATTATTCCTTCTGCGTGTGAAGAGTAATTATGCAATTGAAAATACTTCCTCATGCCTAGCAGCCATGTCTCTGCATCTTCATCCTTCTTGTGCTCACCATCAAATGTAGGAGGTTTGATTTTGTTCATTTATATTTGTAGCTCATCCACCCTAGACCTCCTCTTATGTTTCCTAATAGAGGACAGACTTGAGCTACTGTGTTCTCTCCTAGTGAAATTCCTTGGAGAGTGATGGTGATGTCTACCAACACTTCTTGTTCTTCTCCTCTCATCATGAGACCTATGACTTTCTGATTTGCTTGATCCATTCTCCTTATCCATCTTATTTTCTATTATTCCCAAGCTCTGCATTAAATTTATGTTGAAGTCCTACTGTTGCTCATTGTCTTTCATAAGCCTCTCATTATTAGCTTTATAACTTTTTACATATTTTTGCAAAATTTTAATGGTCTCTACCAATTTCATGCTTTCTTCCTTTCCTTCTCCATGTCCATTTGAGTTTGTACCTTCATCACTCATATTGACATACATCCCTCTGATCTGATATTCCTAGCTATAAGCCCCCTATGTATCTTCCATGAATTTGAACTTTGTGTTGATCTTGTTTTGTTCTAATTGTTGTTAACTTTGCAAAATGTGTCGTCAAAAGAACTTGTTAGGATAATTGATTTAACAATTTCATGAAATTATGTACAATTATGGATCAATAATGCATCAGAATTCCTGAAAATTTTTCAAATAATGGCATTCTTGATTAACGGTTGGCTGACCCTCCCCCCAAAATAGTATTATCATGAAGGGGAATCATAGAAAAGAGTTTGTTGAACCTTCTGCAATGATGGTATTCTCATCATAGGGTATGCGATGGAAGGGTTGGTCAACCCTTATTTTAGCATGGTATTATCATGCAAGGGATCATGGAGAAGAATTGGATAACCCTTCCTAACAAATGATATTTACTTCATAAGCTATCCTATGGAATGATCGTCACAACCTTCCTCCACTAAGTTTTCACATAAGGGGGATCATGGGGAAGGTTCGATCAACCCTTCCTCCAACATAGTGTTGTCATGGTGGGGGAGAATGGATAAGGGTCACTCGAACCTTCCTCAAAGATGGTATTTCCATAATGGTTTATCTATAGGAATTATCAGTTGACCCTTCCTAAAGAATAGTTTTCATGTAAGGGGGATCTTGAGGAAGGGTCGGTCGACCCTTCATCTAGCATCAAATTCTCATTGAGAGGGAGACCAAAGATGGTTCGATCAATCTTTAACCAATGATGGTATTATTTTTTAGGGTATATAGTGTAAGGGTAGAATGACCCTTCTTCAAACATAGTATTCTTATGGAGGGGGAGCATGGAGAAAGGTTGATTGACCCTACTTTTCCTAATGGATGGATTTCACATTGAGGGGTATCTAGTGCAAGGGTTGACTAACCTTTCCTCTAGAAAAAAATTTGAATAAGGGTGATCTCATGGAAGGTTTAGCCGACCCTTCCTCCTACGTGATTTTTTCATGGAAGGGGAAGCACAAAGAAGGGTCGATTGACCCTTTCTCAAGAATTTATTTCACATAATCAGGATCTAAAGGAAGTATTAGTTGGCCCTTCCTCAAAAATAATGTTTCCATGGTGGGGTAGCATGGTTAATGGTAAACCAATACTTCCTTGTGTATGGTATTCTTGTGATGAGTTATGCAATGGAAGGGTCTAGCAACCTCTCCACAAGCAAAGTTTTGGCATAAGGGGAATCTTGAGGAAGGGTCAACTAACCCTTCTTCCAACATAGTATTCTCATGGATGGGAGCATGGAGAAGCATTAATTGGCCCTTCCTCAATGATATATTATTTTCATAAGGTATGCAGTGGAAGGGTTGGATATTCTTTATTTAAGCACGATATTCTCATTAAGGGGTAGCATTCATATGTGTCAGTTGACCCTTCTTGAAGGATGGTATTTGAATGGAGCAGTATCCAATGGAAGGGTTGGTCAACCCTTTCTCAAGAAAAAAAATTAAATTAATGGCATTCTTGGGGATTATTCGATTGACCCTTCCCTTAACATAGTATTCTCATGGAGGGATATGACATAGAAGGGTCAGTTGAACCTTCCTTGATGATGGTATTCTCATTGTGGGGTATGCAATGGAAGGGTCAGTTGATCCTTCAATCAAAGGATTTTAATGGAGGGAGATCATGCAGCATGGAATATGGTATTCATTTCATGGTGTATCATTTTTTAGGGTCATCCCACCCTTTATCTAGCTAAGTTTTCACATAAGGGGGATCTCGGTGAATATTCGAGTGAAACTTCATGAAAGATGGTACTCATGTCAAGGGCCATATACTGGAAGGGTCTACTGACCCTCCTCAACCATTGTTTTAAAATAATAGGGATTTGTGGGAAGGTTCAACCAACCCTTTCTCCAACATATAATTATCATGGAGGGGGAGAACAAAGAAGGGTCAGTCGACCCTTCCTCATTAATGATATTCTTTTCATAGGACATCTACTAGAAGGTTCAAATGAGCCTTCTTCACACATAGTATTCCCATGGATGTAAAACATGGGGAATAATCAAACAACCCTTCATAAAGAATGGTTTTTGTATCATGGAATATATTGAGAAAGGGTTGGTTGACACTTGCTCTAGCTATGTTTTTGCATAAGGTTGATCTCATCGAAGTGGTAGGGACCCTTCCTCTAGTATTGTATTCTCACATAGTTGGAGCACAAAGAAGGGTAATACAACCCTTCCAAGAGAATGGTACTCATATTGAATGGTATCTAGTGGAAGGGTAGCATAGAGAAGTTGAGAAAAGTATTCTCATGAAGGGGTAGCATGTAGAAGGGTCAATTGACCCTTCCTGAAGGATGGCATTCACATAATGGTTTATCCAGTGAAAGGATTGATATAATATTCCACAATAATGGTATGGGTGTTATAGATTATCTAGTAGAAGGGTCAATCGACCCTTCCTAAATCAAGTTTTTTTAGTATGGGGGATCCCATGGAAGGATATGTCAACCCTTAATTAAACATAGTTTTTTTGTCATGGGTATACTTGGGAATGGTGTGTCGACCCTTCCTTAATGATGGCATTATCATTTGGTTGGATTATGGATAAGGGTCAATGAACTCTTCTTCAATCATATATTTCATGTAAATGAGATATCGATGAAGGTTCTACTGACCCTTCCTCTAGCGCAATATTCTCATGTAAGGGAAGCACTAGGAAGAGTAAACCTATGCTTACTTGGGGATGGAATTATAGTGGAAAGGGAACATGGATATGGATAAACAAATATTTTTAAATATATTTATTGGAGTCACAAGGAATCCAATAAATGGGTCAGTCAACCGTTCCTTAAGAAAAATTTTCACATAAGGAGAGTCCTAAGGAAGGGTTGTCTAACCATTCATCCAACATATTATTCTCATTGAGTTTGATCATGGAGAAGGTTTGTTCAACCCTTCCTCAAATTTGGAATTCATGCCACGGGTTGTCCAATGGAAGTTTTGGCCTACCATTTTTCACCCATAGTTTTCTAGTAAAGGGGCCCCAGGAAAGCATTGACCAACACTCCTTTGTGAATACAAATTTTGTCTAAGAAATCCTAGAGAAAGATCAGTCGATCCTTCTTATAGCATAGTATTCCCTTCAAGGGGGTGCAAAAAAAAATTTACTATGGAGGAGATCACAGGGAACATTTGACCGACCCTTTTTCATAGATTATTATTTTCCAAGCGCATATATGTTTTTGGTTTCATATTATATCATTTCATTTAATATATATGATATTTGGCATTTTTTAAACTTTAAAATATTTTCTTTTTAGTTTATTTATTTATCAAGATATGTTTAGTTAACCATAGATAAAAATTTCAAGGCTTATCACTCTCATCCAATTCAAGGAGATTATGTTTCTTTGGGTAATAGCCAAACACAACACTAGAGAATTTCCAAATGAATGGTGTGCAACATATCCGGTTTTAATCCCCACAAATTGTAATGTAATTGTATAAATGTGAATTAGGTTGGTGAGTCATTATGTTTGGGGAAAAGAGCACACATTGATTAATATGGCAGAGGGACAAATTGTATATTATGAACATTGAAATGATTAATAAAAGTAGTGATCGCTAGCTACGATATGAGAGGGATGAAAATGATGGGGGGCTATGCTTACACAAAAGAGAGGGTTACAAAGGGGATTTATTCATGGGTACTAATCCAACCCATTTTCCTGAAATTATTATCATTGTGTAAAGTTTGTATTTTGTTGTTGAGTGTTCCCAAGGCTAATCATTAAACTCATGTAAGAGGGTGAGTGTAAGTGGAAACATCCCATAGTTATTGGAGAGCATGGGTTGAAGTAAAATCATATTTGGGAAGAGTGAGAGTCAAGCAAGCAAGGGAGAAGAAGGAAATTCGTATGGGAATAGGGACAGTTTTTGGCATGCATATTTTGGGAAACAAAGGAAGAGTTGAGTGTTAGGAAGAGCACCATCCATGTTGTGCTTAAAGGAAACCATTGTTTGGTTGTGTTATTCTAGAAATGAGGCTTGTGTTCTTGGAAAATAGGTTGGAATCATGTAGTGTGTTTCCTATTGAGGAAATGGCTCAAGAGCTTTGTGATGGCTACTGTGAGAACTCATGATATAGTTGAGAGTTCATGAATCTCCTAGCTAAGATATTCTTGGCAAAACAAATGCAATGGAATGTTGATAAATGAATGGTACAGCCTGAGGAACTGTGAGTAGTGAAGGGGGTAAATTCCTTGGGTTGCAGGTTGTGGGGAAGAAAGAGTTGGTGGATTGGAACTGTTGTAGGAGTAGAGCCTGGGTTTGGGTTGTTGAGTGTGGAGAGTGGACATCCAGAGGGATAGATCTCCTTATGCACTCGTAGCCTCAGCTAGGGATGGCATGTTGTTGATATTTGGAGCAGCAATGCCTATGGTTGGGAGGTTCATCCTTCGTATGCAGCTAATTGGTTATATTTATAAACATATAAGTGTTTATGTTATTTTATTTAAATGATATCTAAATGATGTGTTATGTTTTTTGGGGTTTGTACGCATTCATGATTTTATAAATTTTGTACATGCATCGGTAAATCAACATATTGTTTTTCTATATTTTTTATTTGCATTCTTCCCCTTGGTTTCTTTTATATGTATGGGGCATATTTAAATTCATATTTAGCAGGAAAAGTCATTTTCCACAGTGATGGGACTCAGCATGGGTGATGGGTACGTTACAAATGGTATGTCAAGTTAACTAAGCCATTGGATTTTCATCTAGATTTATATATTTATGGAATGGAAGAAGAAACAAACGGTGTTGCTATTGGAATGGTCATTTCTACAAATGTGATCAATGAAGACATATTTCCTATCCAAATCTAGGTAGTTGAAAACAACAATTTTTTTCTATTACAATTTGGCCTTCCTATTTGTAATTATTACCTAGATTAATGAAAAGTGATATCTACATTGGTGAGATATCTTATGCAAAATAAGGTTGTTTTTTTCCATCATAGGATCGATCAAATTGGTTAGGGACAAGTAAGACAAGTGATTTGAAAAATGGTATTATATCAATTTTTAAAAAATGTGGCAAATAAAGCATATGTGTATAAAATTCGCTGAATATGATGAATAAGCTCACAAATACTCATCGTGAAAATAGCATTAAATTACTTAGAAGAGATTGTATCAAAGATTTATAAAAAAACAGTAAATCAAATTTCAAGTCTTTGAAAGTAAGTCCTTCAACAATGATCATGCAGAAGGCCAATTGAATCTATGACAAATAAAAATACGGTCAAAAGAAACATATCAAATATATTTTATTCAATGAGAAAAATTTTTATATTGATATCAATATATTTTTTATAGCACTTCCAAATTTGAAATAGTTGAAAGTGAATGAGGATTAAGTTGCAAAACTTGTTTTATCACTTATCACAAACTTTAAAAAAACACTTAGAGAGGTCATCCTATTGGATTTTGACCGTGAGACCAAAATTACCTATGAACCTAAATCTAAAGAAGAAATTGAAATTCAAACCTTAAACTTATATATCTTAGATAGGAATATATACTATTTCTACCTAGGAAAAAAAAATTGAAATCATAAATATGAATTAGTTCATTCTAGATTGTGTTACCATAAAGCTCATCTTCTTCATTGTGGTGCTCCATAGAGATTTATTACAAAATTATGCAAACAATAAAATATTTCCAAGAAGGAATATGTTGACATTCCCTTCATTAATCAAGTCAAGAAATAAAGGGATAAATGCATATATAGTAATAGACCAAGACACCTAAGGAAGGGACACATTCGCTTTGAAGAGTGCTAGCCATAAATATTATTTTTTAGAACCATTCTCTGTTATGACCCAAAGAGGGAATATATAGGGTTGAATGCATATGATATGACCCCAAGAGGGGGCATATATGGTGCTAAATGTACATGTAATGTGTAAATATATATGTAATAGGGTCAACCTAATAGTAAAGGGGCCTCATGTGCAGGTGTGAATAGGTATATATAGAGATCATGTATTCATTATTGTAGACATGTGAATTGTGATGTATAAATGTATTTGGTTATATGGAGGAGGTTCTCCTATTCTTTAAGAATTTATTGTATAACTTATCTATATTGGAGTTTTTCTACACACTCACATGCTATACATGGTGTGTAATTCTATTCTTTTATGGTATTTTAAGAATTTGGTACATTACATTTGGTATCATAGCATCAATCCTAGGGTTTTTCTTCCTCTAGAAAGTCATTTTGGAATTTTCGCTATAACTTTTTTCTGGGCCACTTCAGAAAGTGAAAAATGGAGATTAATTATAAGACATAGATTGATACTTGTGATAAAAATTACAGGTTCTAGGAAGTTATGCTTTTGGAGATATACCCTGTGGAAGATAGGTTTTTTTAATAGTCCTATAACTAGTCTCAAACAGGTGTTCTGAGTAAAATAGTCATATCTTCTTCATAGAGGATCCAAATTCTGTGAGACTAGTTAAATTGGAAATAGGATAGTACTTGGTATTTTTGGTGATAATTTTATAATCAATTATCCAATATTGGATGTGTGGCATTCTGTACAAGTTCACTCTCCATAATAGGCCAAAATTCAGCAAGGTTTTGGAAAGTTACCATAACTTTCATTTGGAACACTCAATTTTTGTCAAACCTATGGCATTGTAGAGAATACATTTCAGAGTACTATAGGTCTAAATTTCATACTCATAGGGGCCGAAATTTCAGAAATACATCAAAAGGAAGGTCAATTAGAAGAACAGACTCCAAATAAAAATTTTCAAAGGTATGTTCACTTAAACCTATCATAACTTTTGATCGGGATGTCCGATTGAGGTGATTCAAAATCCAGTGGAAAGAGAAAACACATAATATTATATTAGAAAAGCTATTATAACTATTTTATATTATTATACTTAATATATTGAGGTTGTAAGTTTGGGTTTGGGGTTATACCTCACATAAGAATCAATGGAAATACCTAAATTTCCAGGAGATGAATATAAAGATGAAATCAATCCCAGGGAATGGTTGAGGATGATAAAGAAAAATAATTTGAGACCTTTGACAATAGGATTGTACTTGAGGAGTGAAGCTTTTAAGTGGTGGGATAGCCTTGATGAAGGTACTAAACTCTCCCCCACAGGAAAAGTTTGAAAAACTCTTCTCAGATAAATGGATCAAGGATTAAAAATGGAGGAGATGCATAAAATTCAAGTGGAATTAAAGGAATCAAAAGAAAAATTCTCCAAATTGCAAAAGGAGAATGAAGAACTAAGAAAATACATTATTAAGAAAGATTATGAGTTTTCCAAGATGCAATCCCTTAATGAATCACTCATTAAGGAGATTAAGAACATAAAGAAAGAAAATATTAGAAATGGAAAGTTGGAAAAAAATTGATTCAAGGGAAGATTTGAAAAAGAAAGATGAAGAGATATGTAGATTACAAAACCATAATAAAACACTACTAGATGAGGTTAAAATATTGAAAGAAGAATTATCGAAATCAAGAAGAAATGAGGATCTTGGATGAAGAATATACCAAAATACTTGAAGAGGAAATTTTCAAGAAGGTTGAGGAATCCAMAAACATTGATGACGTAAAATCAGAMATGCAATATAGAATTGAAGAAGGACATCAAAATTTGATAAATGGGGTGACATTGCAACTCCAAAAGGATAAAGAAGACAAGATTCAAGAAGGTCACCAAAATATAATTGAACAAGTTGAACTTTGTCTAGAGGATGTACATGCMAAATATGATGGTATCATATCCAAGTGTAGAGTAATGAAAGACCAAGCAAATAGGATAGAAGATTCCATTGTCTATGAAAATACGACAGATGAAATGGGTGTGTGGAATGAAGAAAAACTATCAAATGTGAAACCATGTCGACAGCCTCATTATCAAGAAATATTTCAAGGAAGAAATATTTCAAGGAAGAAAAAAAAATCAATATCAGAATTATCAAGGAAGAAGATGGAATATGGTATCACAAAACTAGTATTCAACAAGATATTATCATAGACCAACATCTACTACAAATTGGAGAAGCTTCAACAACAATACAAGGAATCAAAGGAAAGAAAATTATGCAACAACTAGCCACAAAGGATTACGAACAAAAAGAATTGATTTTGGATGGATGGATCATCATCAATGGAAAGAAGAAAGAAAGAACATAAGAAAATCATATTACTTGGTTTCATCACATGTGAATACTTTAATTTCAAAGCTTTGAGGACAAAGTTTTTTGGAGGGTACTATGTTATGACCCAAAGGGGGAATATATAGGGTTAAATGTATGACCCCAAGGGGGGTATATATGGGTCTAAATGTACATGTAATGTGTAAATATATATGTAATAGGGTCGACCTAATAGTGAAGGGGCCTCATGTGCAAGATTAAATAGGTATATATAGAGATCATGTATTCATTATTGTAGACATGTGAATTGTGATGTATAAACATATTTGGTTATGTGGAGGAGGTTATCCTATTCTTTAAGGAGTTATTGTATAACTTATCTATCTTGGAGTTGTGCTCGATGCTCACATTATATACATTGTGTGTACTTATGTTTTGTTATGATATTTTAAGCATTTGTTACATTACATTCTCCACCATTACCTAATTTGATGTATAATTTTAATTTGTTTCTTACTCTTCAATTGTATTGGTTTGAAGAATTTTCAAAATGAGTGTATGGATGTTTTTTATGTTTCAAGCAAGGACCGCCTAAAACAAAATATGAATCTTGTCTTAATATTAGAGTATTTATGTAAAAAATGGTGGACTATGTTTGAACTTTATAAAAATGGTCCGTTGGCATGCTCACCTAAGAGCATCAAGAAAGATGACTTCGTTCAGAATAAAACAAAAAAATATGGCTTTAATATTTTTAGAATTTTGCATGATATGGATGAATCATAATTGGACATCATAACAAATAAAATAATGGATGGATATGATTGATTGAGTACCACAATTGACCATAATTTTCATGCATAAAATTTAGCGCAATATTGCAAGCGGTTAAAATATGAAATAACTACAAGAAATATGATTTGTGAATATTTCAAAGTTCAGAATAACGGATCCTATACTTCTCATAAAATATTTGATGGACACATTGTGGTTGAAGTCTAAAAAATTGATAGAAATCATTTTTTACAGTTGTGAACTATTATATGTGTGGAGAAGCAAATAAAATCTCTCAGGAAGAGGACCCTAAATTGCCTAAGGCTACTGCAAACATTTTGGACATGTATATTAAGAAAAAAGAGATTATTGTAATGGTGGACTATGAGAGAAGTACATCACACTTTGTTTGTCAATGTTGTTATCCATCATCATCGTGGATAACACCAATGGGAATTATCTCTCTTCCACCTCTCTTATATGAACTTGTTATTATTGATATGATTTTTTATTTTATGTGTGGATGGAAACTGATGTCGTGGAATTATTGTTTTTTCCTTGGTTCAAATGTAGACACTTGTTCCTGCATTTTTCTAATTGATGTCAATTCATATTATATGGTTGGTAAAGAATTCTCTCAAGTCTCCAATAGAACAAAGAAAATTATAAAAGAGTACCCATTCATTGGCATTTATAGGAATTATTCAAAGGATTCCTACATGGGGTTCTCTATTATATAGTGTTAGAGAATGGATTCAAAGAGGAAAATGTCTATATTGTTCATATGGATTTTTTATTTAGTTAGAAAGCCTCCCAAAAGGGGAAAGAAGTATCTAAAAGTGATGACCATAATGATTTTAAATACAAGTCAAAATTGTATCAGTCACAACCACATGCATAAGATTTCTTGGAATTATGTGTTAGAAAATTCCAAGTCAAAATATAGTCAACCAAAAGTGGAAGTGATGGGAGGAGTTTATTTAAGAAATTACTTGGAGCAAAGAATAAAAATCTTGAAATTTTTTTAACTTTTTTTTTGATAAATGTACTAAATATAATGAAGGTAAATACTTAAAAAACTTGTAAACATTATGGGATGAATTTTCTTAGAGGAATAGAGAAATGGTTGTTTTGGAGGGTGATAAAGTACAATGGAAGCCATTTGAAAATTGAATTGTTGAGAAGCCTCACAATATATTATCTAAAGAGGAGAATAATTTGATACTTGGACTCCAATAGCATCTCACAAAAATAGAATTAACATATGATGTCAGAACCATTCTTGTCTCTTTCAAGATTGAAATATTTGTGTAATAGAATTTAAACATCATATAATTATTGAAGCAAACAATATTTACATTAATCATATATTTGGTTGTGTCAATCCATTATGAATAATTACTTCTAGTTTAATAATCTATATATGTTGTTGGTTTATTTTTATTTTTTCTATGTATTAATTATATCCACTAATAATTTACCTTAATTATATATTCATGATGAATAACTTCATTAATTAAATTATTTGTATAGTATATTGTTGTAGTTGTATTTCTAGTTATGGTTTTTTTATGCACTTTGAACTTCAACTGCATAGAAATTATTGGTATTGGTAGTAGAGGGATTGTTGTTTGGAGTCCAAGTGTTTACTGGAAAAATACCAACCTACAAGTAGCATGATTTTGTGCATGGCTATTACCATTATTATGCACAAATGTTTAACCTTAACATTATCAATGTTGTGGGAGAGAATTTATGGGGTGGCAAGTGTAGGAGGGGTTATTCTAAGCCTCATGGGAATTCATAAAACTAAATTTTCTTAGGGTATGGGTACATCAACAAATAAAAGGAAAAAATATTACGCATTGTTACAAGGATTAAAAATCACTTCAGGCATTAGCATCCAATTCTTAAGTGTGATAGGTGATTCAAAACTTGTCATAAGGCACTTGGTCTTAAACACCAGCCCAGGTGACTTTCTTTCAGCATCACTTATATAAAGGATAAACCAGGAAGGCAAACAATTCTTAGAAATTAAGTTTTATCATGTATTACAAGAGAACAATGATTTTATAGATACATGTGCCAATCAAGTTACATTTTTGAAAATATTGGAAATCATCATCAATGGTAAAAAAGACCAACCAATCCCATAGTTATTATTGTAGGACAAGGAACATAATGCTCAATTTATAAACCACGTGGCAGTGTAAAAATAAATATTACCACTTAATGGAGCATCTATTGTGAAGGGACTACCTCCCCCAACTCACATGAATTAGCATTCAATATTGAATGCATTTGAATTAGTGGGAGGTTTGTTTTGTTATCATTATGGGATAATGGTCAATATTAAGGTTTATACGGGATGGAATTGTAGGAATGTTGACTCTCTCTCCATTGTAGAAGACTTTGGTCTCTTGTTTTGATTAGTTTTCTTGGTTTATTTCTTGTTCAAGTGCATGGGTAAGCTAGCTCATTCACCCTACTCTTTTTCATTCAACTTTATAGTGCCTGGTGTTGTTTTTTGGGGTACAAAGGTTCTCTATATGGTTCATGTTTCTACTGGGGATCTATTTAGAATTTCAATATTTTCATAGTCATTACCCTCTTTCCTAGTCTTACTTCTCATTGCATTTAGTTTTGGTTTTAGTTGGGCTATACCCTATCAGTTCCATATCACTTTGTATCTATTTTCATTGCTGCAGTATACTCACTTTTTTTTTCCGCGAGGGAGTGGTTTCCTTCTTACCTTTTCTTCAGTGGTTTTCTTTGAGGGTTTTTTTTTTTTTAACTTCATACTTCTCTAATTTAGAAATCTTGATCTCAGTCACCTTTGAAAAAGAGAATCCCTATGTCATTGAAGCCACAAATTCATGCATATTATTGCATATCTTTGGTCATCAAATGGATTACAGAGAATTGAAATATATTCAAAGGGTGTTGAGAAGTCATGAGGAAGACATCCAAGGAAATAAAGGTGTTATTAAGATAGCTATCTAAAGAATTCAAGCTCATGAAAAATAGGTAAACCCACAAATAGCTATAGTAATGAGTGCTTTGGTTCAATTCAAACATGAAATGTCTATTTTGGAAAAGGACTACAGTATGCTTCACACTATGGTCTCGATATTGTACAAAGGGGAGTAGTCAAGTGCATCTAATTAGGTGCAATTCCAATTGTGGGGATCTCAAGGAAGATGAGACTATTCATCATCTATAGAAGAATACAGAAATTGCCAAAGTGGACTTAGAATCAGCTAATGTATCCCAAGTGGAAGCAACCATCCATATTTCCTTTTGCTAGCACTGTATGTTTTTTGAAGTAGAAATTTTTCTAGGCCAATTTTTTAGAATTTACACCATCAAGATCTATTGGAAGCAATTATATGTGGCCTTCTACGGCTATAGATTTAGGATAGCAGATAGTCTTGTTTTAAAATTATGCCTCAAACTTATTAAAGCAAACTTTTATTGTACTATTGTTGCAAGCCTTGATGCAATGTTTTTCTTAATATAAATGTCCTCCAATTATGGTTGTGTGTGTGTGTGTTGCAAGAGAACATTTTGACATATCTTCAAGTGGTTTTCTTATTTAGATTGTACTTAAACAAAATACTTTATGAGTGAATTTTAATGGTTGAAGGATGCAAATTTATTATTTATTTGGGGTCGTCAGTAGTGTGTACATATTATTTATTGTTCACCAATGTATGCATATATTGGTATAGTACTACATATTATGAGAAATTGTTGAAAGATGTTTTTATCCATTATGGAGATAGATATGAAAAATCAAGAATATTGTTCATAGATGAATGTCAACACCATTCAAAATACAATAGTGAGGAGAGTTGTTTGAAAAATCCATCAAGTTTGACATTTGATTGTTTATATGAAAGAGAGAGAAATATCAAAACAATGTTGTGTTCAGTGTTGAATCACCTAGGGCCTCATCCAAACATGAAGCATTGGTTAAAAACATTCAAATTGAGAAGTCATTAGCATGGAGAATTGACACATATTGTGAACAAGTTGGACATTTAATGGTTCATATGCATGAGATATAAAAAAAAAAAAATGTGTATTTTGATAATAATTGTAATTGTTCTAGTAATTGATTATTGACAAAAAAACATGAATGGACCTATGTAAGTGATGATGTTTTTGAAAAATTGTATATCATATTTGTAATTACTAAACTTAATAATTTACAAGTGTACAAATAGCAATATTAATCAAATTGTGTGTTGTATTTCTTTTCTTGCAAATACAATATTATCAAATAAATGGTTGATTATTTTGTATATGAATGGAGTATTGTTACATGCAATTTATAAAAGATCATTCGAAACAAATCATTACCAAGAAATCTAGGAATTTAAACAAGTACAAAGATTTGTTTCATACGCCTAGGGTTTAGAGAATTATTTGAATAGTGCCTTAGTATTTTTGAGGTTGTTTTATGGATGTATGTGCAACAAAAGAATGTGAATGAGTTTTTTCAATTTTTGTTTGACAAAAATAGATTGAAAATGGAACAATTCAAAGTCATACTAACACAAGATGATTATGAAACCATACCAAAAGCTTTTTGTTGGTGTTGGAATCCATATGTATATATCGAACATTTAAATAAATTGTGGGAGATCTTGAAGGGTGCTTATGATGCTAGAAAGATAATAATTGTAGAAAAATCAAAAGAAAAACATGTTTGTAATGATGGAGGGAACTATGTAATTACAAAAGTCTATAATTATGATGATGTGAATGACATACATTTTTAGATTGATTGTGCCCTTCTTGATACACCAAAATTGTGTTAATGATGTGTGATATATTGTAAAAAACATGAAACTAGTTTGTTAAATGATGCAGGAGCATCGCCCATGTCAAGCGAGCCAGCACGGAAGCAGCGGACAGCTGGAAAAGCCAGCAAATTCCTTTTTGAATTTCACTTTGGGATTATTGCGCAAGTCTTTAATGAAGACATTATGAAGCACACTTTGTATATTGTAATGGACCTTGAGTGGATAGCTCGCGTCCTTAGGTAGATGAGGCATTTAAGATAGTTAATGTAAAGATAGGTAGGAATTTAATTCTAGATTTGATAGCTTTAGAGTTCGAGAGGGAAACGGGATATAGACACCCTCACTGTACATTGTAACAATAATTATGAAGCAGGAGAGAAGAGCATGCAGAGAAGTGTATGAAGAACACTCATGTACAGACATTGAATTAATAGAAAAGCTTTGATTCAATTCCATGGTTGTGTTACTCTCTGTGCATTGATGTTATTATGCTCATGAATGTTTGCTTTCTGTCATACATTTGCTTTTATATGTTGTGTATGTGATTTCATGGTTGAATTGGAGTCTATGAGAACAAGGAGTTAGTTTCAATTGTTTCTCTATCTTGAACCAGAGAATTCCTGCAAGGAGTGCAGTTGAATCTTCCGCAAGGAGTGCGTTGACAGAAGGGTTCAGATAGAGATAACTTTTGTTCTAAGTTCTCAAGAGTGCAGATTTGGCACTGGAGTTGTGCAAGGCATGCACAGGCTAGACGAAGACTCAGAGTTGCAACTCTAAACCAAGGGATTGAAGATTTCTGTTGCAGGAGTGCGCAGGATCGAAGGCTTCAACACTTAGTCGTGTTTGAAGATTTGCCGCAAGGAATGCGTGCAAGGATTTTCCGGAAGGGACTCGAAGCTGTGAGAAAAGATCAGGAAGGATAGGCCTTCGAGTTTGTCGAAGGACAAGTAAGAAAGTTGTGCCTTCAAGGTTGCAAGGAATGTCGCAGGGTTGCGCGCAAGGTGACGAGTTCTGTGGAGGAACGGCTCATCGTTTCGGGGATTTGATAAGGAAGAAACGGACGGACGAAATTCTCTGGGGAGATTTCGCAAAGTTCTGTGGGATGTTGGATCTTGTGGACGAGCAAGAAAGGTTACTGTGCGAGCGTGGAAAGGTTCGAAGCCCAGGAGAGTAGGAGCATCGATCGGGATCACGAGGAGCATTGGTTCTATTCGTGGATCGGCATATCGGGAGTTCATGAGGTAAGACTCCAACTTTACGCAACGGAAGTCGCGAGGGTGCGAGGTGCGACATTCCGACAGCCACGTAAGCAGTGTGGGCCACAGGTGATAGTGGAAGACAGGTGGCGCAAACTAACAGGGTTTCGGCGTCTCGGGCATCGAGAGTCGACAGAGAACTTATTTGGCCTCGCGAGTAGCGAAGTCGCGAGGTAGTGATATTTCGGGTATAGGCGCCTCGGGCTTCGGGAGTCGAGGTAGGAGACGTTTGAGCTCGTGAGTGGCAAGGTCGCGAGGGAGCGAGATCGCGAGTTCAGTCTTTTAGCGTCTCGTGTATCGGAGTTGGGAAAACCAAGCGCTTGGTACAGCAAGGGGCGAGATCGCGATAGAGCGAAGTCCGATAAGGAAAGAACAAAGTCAGCGTTGACTGGCGTGTCGGGTCTCGGGGATTCGAGAGCCCAATTGATCAATAGAGAACTTGCGAAGCGCGAAGTTCCGATCCTCCAATAAGTAAGTAGAGAGGGTTCAGAGACGAGAACTGTGGGTGCAAATCTTCCGATTGGGAGATAGAAGAGCATTGGCGCTCTTCGGGCCGTGAGGAGAGGAAGGTCCTGAGGAGGCAAACATGCTCTGAGGAGTGCGGGTTGCGTCATTAAATAATGCAATCAGTTATTTTTCTTAACATTTTATATGTGCGACAATGTTTTTTATGGTTAATAAGGTCTTTGGATTTTTATATATTTAGTTGTGTCATTAATTTAGTAGTACTTGTAGATGATGTTTAACCAACTTTAAAAGTTATGAAAATATATAGATTAAATGTGATTGAAAATTAAGTGAAAAATCATATTCTAAAAGTTCCAAGATTAGTTTTCAAAAGTGCAAATCAGATTCCGAAAGTGATAATACTTGCTTTCAAAAGTGAAAAATCCAGTTCCAAAAATTTCAATATCAAATTCAAAAATGAAAAATCTAGTTCCATAATTGCTAATATCAAATCGAAAAGCGCATATTTGGAGCCCAATATTGGCACTCTTAGAGATGTATTTTGCACTTTAGAAACCCCAATTTTGGAATTCATAAAGGTCATAAATGTTCGTGTGTGTGTGAGTGTGTAATGAATTTCCCAAGGAAACCCATCGATTACTTCCCTTCATTCCAAGGATGATACCAAGGTAAAATAGATTCTTTGGGGCTCAAGGCCATGTCAACAATCAATAATTGGCTCATGAAGATAGCAAGAATGTAACAAAGTGGGATTTGGACCTCATTGAGAGAGGATGAAATTTTCCTCTCAACGATTCAAGCTATAATAAATTGATAAATTCTCTACTTAGTTTGTAAAACATATTTCATAATTTTTTTGTTTCATTATGTAGGTCTTTTATTCAAAGAATATTAAAGCAATGAGATCAAGGGAAGAACATCCCAATAAGAGAACATGGCAAGTAAATTGAAGTTTTAATATAAAATTAATATATTTGAATTATGTGTACATTTAAATGATGTGTATTGGTTAACACGTGTCATGTAGATCAAAAACTTAAAAAAAAAAATTGATAAGTTTGTTAGTAATATGAGTGGAAAAAGGAATAGAAGCTTTATGGAAATGTTTCAAACAATGGAATCGAGTGGATCAAAAAGTGATGAACTTGAATTTTTTCTTTGAATTTTTACTAATAAGTAATTCTTAACAATAATAGCTAACATGTT
This sequence comes from Picea engelmannii, assembly GCA_009831015.1. Lineage (NCBI taxonomy): Eukaryota > Viridiplantae > Streptophyta > Pinopsida > Pinales > Pinaceae > Picea > Picea engelmannii. The sequence goes on along the minus strand of ML777559.1, from coordinate 213,077 downwards.
TCAAACATTCAATTCCGCATATGTTGAATGTTGTGCAGGGAATAACAAGGAGGGAACATAAGGCCCCCCTAAGAAGAAAAAAAAGTATGAAGGATGTAAATGATGATGAACTGATCCTTGGTGCATCTAAATTGGTGTTGGAAGTTAATGACAGACGAGGGAGATTTTATAAAACTATGAGGGATATAGTGGAAAGAACGTATAGACATTGTTTTCACTTATAATACAAATATCAATCTAATGAATCCAAGAATAAGGTTATATTTAAACTACAACAAGAATTTACATAGCAATGGTCAATGAGACTTGTGATATTTGCAATAGAAAAAACATACAATAACCAAAAAGAATCAACTAGAAATTATTACTATTAAACAATTGTTTTTATAATATGTATATACTAGTCCAAAAATTAACAAATTAATATTTTTTATATTATTTCTCCAAGGAAAACACCTCATGGAAAACCCTCTAAGTATTGCCTCATGATTCATGGATGGTAAATGAGGTAAACAACTAGCCCTGATTATAGAACCTAACACTAAGGGGATCAAGAGATTTGAAACCATGTCATGCCCAACTTTGGGGGAGAGATGTCTTGTGTGTATCATAACTTCTTGAGATATTTGAGGTTTAATATTTCTAATTTTTTTTCCAAGTTACAAAGCATGAAGAAAATCCCTTAGTACTTCCCCTCATTTCAAGGATGGTACCCCGGGTAAACCCTCGAATATTCAGGGCACAAGGTTGGTCAACAACAAGGCTCGAATCCATTACAATACTATACTCATTAAGATCTCAACATGTCACTTGTAGGAATTGAACTTGGGTGGGGAGGATAACAATCATTCCTCCCAACCACCTGAGATAAACCCAATTGACATAATATTTTATTATATTTACTTTCATATAAATATTAATCAAATTGTTATTGTGCTTTTCATTTTGGGGGAAGATTAAGAAAATTAAATATGTTGAATAAGATGATAACCAAAACATGCCAGTATGGATGTCCAAAAAAGTGTAAAAGGAGATGGGCAAAGAAATATAAATCATTAAATCGTAGGAGAAGATATCCCAAAAACAACATGCATCAAATGTATGTAATCGTTAATTTTTTTAAGTGTAATCGGAGAGTTTAATATCACATGAAATACTAATTTTCTATCTTTTTTGTTTTAGAAAATAAAATAAATTGGAACCCATTTAACACATACGATGGGATGATAAGGAAAAAAATGGTTGATCACAAATTTCATGAGTACTTGCCTTTTGTTCAATATTTCATAATTGTTGTGATGATTATATTTTAAGTAATCTACAATCATCCATGGATGTTTTCTACTAGATGCTAACATACAAAGAAGAGCCATCTGAACATTTGATTGGCATTGGATTATGTATGGGTTGTGAGTATATGTTGGAATATCAAGGATTAATTGAACAATATGTAAGCTATGGTGTTTTACTTCCCTTATTTATAATTAATGGAACAAGAAGAAAACTTTAATTATATATATTCTTTGTCATGGAATATAAAACCCGAAAGAAATTTAAGTGTGGAGTGGAGCCAACATAAGGTATATTGAGAGACAGCAAGAGGAATGGCTTCAAAAGAATGTGTATTTTTTATGAATCACTAATTGTTATGGTATGATTTTCATTTTATGAAATCATGTATAGTATACTATAAATTTATATATATCCATTACACGTCATTTCTATGTTTGTAGATAGAACATGACAAGGTGGCATGAAATCAAGTTAATCAACAAAACGTTGTAGATAACCCAAGTATAACATCCCCTGCAAAGTGATGAAGAAATGAGTCATGCAAGCAAATAAAGAAATGATAATATTTCAAGATATGAATTATGATCAATATAATTGAATGTTACAAGTTTTATATTTTGGAATGTTTCTCTATAAAAATATGACATTTTTTTTAATCTAGACATATTGTCTCAAATGATATGACGACGAGTTACTAATAATGTAACAAATTATTTATTAATAATTTGATTATCATGGACCTTTTTGTTGTCCCATTTTGTATCATGAATGGTTCTTATTCATATATAATAAAATTGATTTCTTATTCTATTGTTGTCTCTAGGGTTATAAAATGTTACGTTAGTGATTAAATATATGGATGATTTACATTATTACAATAAACAAAGGTGTAATCAACTATTATATTTGTTTAAATGATACAATATATTAATGCAATGATTATATCAAAACACTTTAATTAAAATATTAAAATTAATATTATTATAAAAAGAATTTTTTTTATGATTAATTGAAATGTAAAAAAAACAAGGAGCTACATTTACATACCTGGAACGTGAAAAAATTCAGCACTGAAACATATCGATGCATTGTATTTATTTAAACATAACGGTGTGTTTCACACATATTTGTGCACTAATGTGTTTCAATGATTCTTATGAATTAGTGTGATGTACATGTTATAATGCACTAGTTGTAATAATTGTAATAACATAATCAGTGCTCCTGACTAAATAGAAACACCATTCCCTTCTATGATTTTGTTACCATTGTCATTAGTTTTATCTTTACCATTACCAAGACTTCACAGTGTATAAGGATATATACACACCAATGCTCTTGACTAAATAACAACACCATTCCCTTCTATGATGTTGTTACCATTGTCACTATTGTTATCTTTACCATTACCAAGACTTCGCAGTGCATAACAATATAATCACATCGATGCTTTACAAAATATAATGCACATCGGTGCTTTCAAAATATATAATGTAAACTTGTGATTTCAAAGTATATAATATGCACTGGTGCGTATTAAATATGTGTGCACCAATACGCCTTATTGTTTTAAGCACACCAAAGTAAAAAATTAATTAATTAATTAATTAAAATTTTATATAAATAAATAAATAAAAACCTCGTCAATTGGTTTTACCTTGAGTGGTTTGTGTTGAGGGGTGTTTTCCCCCCCACCCAGGTTCAATTCCCACAAGTGACATGTTGAGCTCTTAAATGAGCAAGCTATCGAAAAAGCCTCGGATTTCTACAAAATTTGGTTTATCCCGGGTACCATCCTCAAAATGAGGGGAAGTGCCCGGTGGATTTCCCCGGGCTCTATTCCAAAGTAAAAATAAATAAATAAATAAAAACCTCCATTGAGACTTTTGGGCACCCCAATTTTTTAGTTAGTGAACATACACTAAAACCTCTATTGTCAATAATGAAGGTTTTAGTAGAGGTTTTTTTAATAATTTTTCTCAAAATTGCAACAATAAAAAACCTCTACTAAAACATTCTCTAAGTGGTGCTTCCTTAAAGTGTGAGAACACTAAGGGAACACAATTATCATGCTAACTAAACCCTGAGAGATGTTAGGATAACTCAAATAGGATGTTAACTTTACCCTGATGAAGCTAAGAGGACTCAATTTGGATGATAATTATATCCATGAGGGTTCTAAGAGGATGAAAATATGACTCTAACTAAGACTTGGAGGATGCTAATAGATGCTAAAAGGAAAATCAGGATGCCAAAAGGACTCTTACTAATGCTAAAATAACCTAGGAGGATGCTAAAATGACATTAGGAGGATGCTAAAATGACATTGGAAGGATGCAATAATCATGAAAAATATGCATGATGGGGCATATATAGGATGTGGTGGAGATGAGAGATTATGCATGAAAAGGACCTAGAAGGGGAAAAAAAATGACACATTCTTATTATGTCATGTATTGTTTCTCCAATTCACAATAAAACAAATTAAAAACAAAGAGAGAGGACAAAAAATGGCCCTATTATTAGAGTGTCTTGTTCCCAAATAAGACATATTGTTTATTTGTGTCTTTGTTATCAAACAAACCCTCACTTATTGAGATAAATTCCCAAATCTCAAGCAAGTATTTGGTGTAACTAAGAGGGAGGCCATCGTCACCTCGCCAATCATTTGTTACACTTTAGGTCGAATCTCCTCCAGCTCAAGGGGGCTTCCCTAAAATAGGATTACTAGAAATTATGCAATAAGGTTCAAGGTGAAGTGAAGAGAATGTTCTAGCACTGTATACGTTCATCAACTACGCACACTGCACGTTGTGTGCGAATGTCTCACTATATAGCCGCGCACAAGTCTTATTTTTCAAATTGTATTTCTTGTTGATCCAATTTTTCACCAGCTAGCTTAGGTTTACTTTATGCACTTTGTAAAAGCCATAGGAAACAAGATTTGGATTCATTCTTGCATAGATACTTAGCTCACATAGTCACTTAGGGGGGGATAAAAATAACATGTGCACCTTTTACTTCCTTTGTGGCCACGTGGATGGCCTAGTGGAGCATTTGAATCTTAAAAAGTGTTGGAAGTTTTGTGTCTTTTGTAAATTCATCACACTAAATCGGGACTAGGGACTATTTTAGCAATCTGGGAGTATGTTATTTCCTCGCACCTCATGTTGGAAATACTGAGAGGGGGGGGTGAATCAATATTTCCCTTTTTCAACAATTAGAATTTACTTTGATATTTTATTATTTACCACAACAGATCAACAATGGACTTGTATTTAAAATCAATTATAAATATATAATTAACAGAAATTACAAGGTTTTATAAATAAATAGTGAAGGACACCAATCCTTTTTAGAGCACCAACTCTAGGAAACACAAATCCCCTTCTTCAGGGAACCAACCCTAGGAAGCACCAACTCCCTTGTCTTTAGGGAACCAACCCTAGGAAGCACCAACTCCCTTGTCTTTAGGGAACCAACCCCAGGAAGCAGCAACTCCCTTAAATTAAACTTACTTAGTAAAGGATATGAATCCTTCTGTGTTCCTCCTTTCCACCCTCACTTCATAAGAATCATCAGTTCTTCTTCTTGGACTCTACTTATGTTTTGATCTTATGATCTAGATAGTTGAGACTCTTTCTTCTCACCATTCTTTCATGTTTATATAATCTTCCAACTAGCGTGAGCTATGAAGCATTGTGTCCATTTGTTTGGACCATCGCACCTCTTCATTTTAAATTAACAATAATATATATTATTATTCAAACATTATCGTGAAGGCTTTTAATTCACTGAGAGTGTTTTTTATAAATCGATCATAGATATGGATCGATTTCATTTTTAACTCGATCCCATGCCTCTTTATTTCATTCTCAATTTTCATTGATTAGATCTAATATTTTTTATTAGCTCTCTAATGCATAGCATGTATTGAGTTACTTAAGATAAATCATGACAATGTTCATATCCTATATGGTTTAACATTCCTTCTTGACCAAGATAAATTTTGCATTCTATGTGTTAAATTTCACACATAAAATCTTTGGGACCTCTATTCCATATGACCATGGGTGGTGACCAGGTGCTAAGACAAACAGTGCTTAATCACTTATCAAGATCAATAGTCACACATTAATTGCACGTTGAGATGGATGATTGTCATTACTTCGTAACTTCGTCCTTCGAGACTTCCAGCCTTTGCACATTCAACCTTCTGGAATGCATTTCGTTGAAGTGCCTATATTATATCGGACAGTTGTGTTTTATTTTCATGATGAATGGTTCTCGTTCATTTCTGAATTCCAGTGTTTCGAGACTCTGACCTTTGTAGTCTTCCAACTCTTTCGGACCAAATTTCATTGAAGTCTGTATTATCTATTTACTTGTAGATCAGACAGTTATGTCTTAATCTGTGGTTGAGTGGATGGTCCGTGCAACCTCAACAAGACATTTTTTCAATGGCCTTCTCATTGTTTGTTTTTTATGATTTCAACCGTGAATCTTCCTTCTTGATGAACGGTCAGATATTACTTTGGAGCTTCAGCTCTCCAAGACTCCGGGTTACTAGAACTCTGAGGTAGTTCAATCCCTCTTGAGTGTTTACCTTCAGAATAAGTCATAAAGTTGCGGTGATCGCTTACTGTCATTTGTTTAGTACACCTTACGTTATCCTTCCATTGCACTTGATATAACGGTCGAGAATGCTCCTGGAGTAGATCAATGGTTAGCATTACTTCGTGATTCATTCTTACTCTAGCTTTCCACTACACTTTATCTAATGGTCATGATTCATCCTGGAGGATCTTAGATCTACAACCAGGGTTGGTTCGTGACTTCTCCCTTCGGTGCTTTGGGTAGTTTCTATTAGGAGGAACTGGATATCCCTAAAGGGCATACTCCCAGAGTGACGTGGCTTGTTGACATCACTATTGATGTGGCACTAGTCGAGTGGCTACCATGTGTCACTTAGATACATGACTTACGCATACCTAAAATGCCAACTGGACCTTGACACTTGTCATCATTTTATTGCACCATGTGTCCTTGATGATGTGGGCTATGATGACGTGGGCTCTTACTGTGTGTACCAAGTGTCTTACTTCGTGACTTTAGAACTCCGGCCTTCGGGTGAACTTACATGTTCTAAACCCTTTTTCGTCAAAGTGGTCAGCGTCAAAGTTGACCATCTCCTTTTGATATGACGATTCTCATGTGTTACTCTAGATCAACGGTTGGCGTGACTTCAGGGCTTCGGCCTTCAAGTAATCTTACCTTTTCTTGGCTTCTTTTCATCGAAATGGTCAGCATCAGAGTTGACTTCTGCTACGCAAATCTGATCTAACGAATATCATATTTCACTCTAGATCAACATTTTTCGTGACTTCGGGGATTCATACTTCGGGTACACTTACCCATTCTAGTATATTTTCCTCTGGAGTGGTCAGTGCCGGAATTGAACAGTTTCATCCTTGGTGCACTCTGAATAGATCAACGGTTGACAGGATTTCCCTACTCTTCCTCTGATCCGACGATTGACGGAAGTTCATAACTTCGAGACTTTGGGGCTTCGTAGGTCCAGGTAATTGCTGATCGAATTTTCACCGGAGTTGGTCAACGTCGAAGTGGTCAAAATGGAAGTGCTTACGCTATCCTTCCACTTGGATTCATCCAACAAATATGATTAGTTCTAGATCAACGGTCCAGATTCATTTCAGCCTTCTGGACTTCGGGTTTATTCATTTTTTCCCACTTCCCAATTCCCCCAGAGTGAGATTCCCCGAAGAATAATCCTCGAGTAACTTGACTTCATCTAACGGTCCTTATTCAATACAAAAATCTTAACACGATCCAACATTTTACGGGAATTCGTTTATTCAGGATCTCGGTCCTTTAGCCTTGCTTATCCTATCCTTCCACTTTACTCCATCCAACGGTCGAGATATTTCTCGAAGTGTTCCTTAGATCAGACGATTGACGTTTCTTTGGGAATTTGGGCTTCGGGAATTCTAGTTCAATTCAAACTCCTTTTCACCGAACTTGACCAGTTCTACTCATCTTTAATCCAATGGTTGAGATCTTTCCATATTCTATCAAACGGTTTTCCTTTAATCAAGGACTTCGTGCCTTGTCTCCAATGTCCTGAAACTTATGCTACACTTCAACTTGGCTTTGATCAGTGGCTCTAACTGATCTCATGGTTGGGATTACTCCTGAAAATTATCTCGATGAACAAGATTATTCCTTGAATATTTTGGAGTTTTCCTGTGGGGATTTTGATCCCGATATTATTTATGCAATCTTATAAGATTTGATTATTTTCCTTGCTTCTGAGCTTGAATATTTTCATGTTGTTTGACATTTTCATTATCTGCTAATTGTTTGACATAATTTATGCATATACTATTTGACATAAACTCTGCATATTGTCATATTGTTGACATCAATGACAATAACAAGCTACTGAGTCCAACATTATCCCCCTTTAGCATTGACGAAAACACAGTAAACCCCTTTTTTAATCTTTAACTAGATTTTACTGATCATTCTCCCCCTTTGAAAACAATGGCAAAAATGTATGTTTCCTTTCTCCCTTTAGGATGATACTCCCCCTGAGGTGATGCTCCCCCTGCCTATGCATCTCTCCCCTTGGAATCATGTTGTTACACCCAATCTTGGAAAGAAGAATAACTTTCCATGTCTTCTCTGCAAGATGAACAATATGCTATCACTGCAATTTGCTTCCACTTTAGATACTACTTCTCAACTAGAACATAGATCTGTTAAAATATTGTAACTGCAAAGAATATTCTTATCCCTTTTTGTGGATTGATCATGTTGCACATTGTAATTGGCCAAATCCCCTTTTGCGGATTGGTCAAACCCTAATTGTAATATGCAAATTAAGAAGTCGACCCCCAGGAACATTAAAGTGGTTATAACCACCCAGAAAGACAAGTTGGCCCTGCCAGTGAAGAGACACCTCCTTTCAGTGCTTGCCAGTTTGTATAAATAAAGGAGGCCATCCTCTCATTTGTTCACTCACTCAGCTCGCGCATCTAGTGTGCAAGTATTGAAGGAAGTTGCAGTTCCCGGAAGAAGGAAGAGAGAGAGGCGCATTGCTTGGGAGAGGATATTCTCTAGTGTTTGGTTTATTTTCTTGGCTATTTTCTGGTCTAGCATCATGGTAGTTTGTCTCTTGTAGAGAGAGAGTTATTCTGGAGCTGTACTTGGTTATTGAATCTATATTAAAGAAGTTTTGTTGGGTTTTCTTCCCCTTGAGGGTTTCTCCGGATAAATGTTGTGTATCTTGTGATTGTGTTTCTCTCAATGATCCTATCTATGCTATGGTTATCTAGTAAATTGAAAAGTAACCTAATAATAGTTGACACTTTAACATGGTTTTAGAGCTAATCTTAAGAGAGCATCTTTCACAGGAAAAAGAAAAATGTCATTATTGTCGTATAAGAAAATTAGGGATTTTTAATAAAGAGGAATTTCATCCCAAAGATCATCTAGAAAAGTGCGCCCTAGCCTAAGGAACTCATTGGCACCTTCAGCGCACCTTTTAAGTGGATAGAACTCCCAGAAAGTGAAACCCTAGTTTTCACCAGTACCAAAAGTACCAGAAAACTAGAAGTACCAGGAAACCCGAAGTACCAGAAGCACCAGTCCAGAAATACGTTGGTCAAGTTTGAAGGGGCAAAATTTGGGTTTTATGAAATCTAAACACACCAGACTACTCGCCTCAGCCAAGCACACCTCCTGGTAATCTCAAAATTCAATTCTGAGCATTTTCATTTTTTGGTCATTCTCCTAGCTCCAGGTAAAAGATGTCTACAAGAACTAATCTTGTTGAAAATCTAGAAGGTGTGGAAAAATTTTGTGCCTGGAAGTATAGTATTGCACTCATTCTTGAAGAAAATGACCTAGAAAGATTCATTAAAGAGAATGTACCAAAACCCGTCAATGCTGCAGCTAAAGAAAAACACCAAAAAGACACAGATAGGGCCAAAAGAATCATTGCGGATTCTATCAAAGATCACTTGATTCCCCACGTGGCCTCAAAGAAGACTCCAAAAGAAATGTTTGATTCCCTAACCCGATTATATGAAGGAAGGATCATCAATCAGAAGATGAATCTAAGAACTCAACTCAAGAATACAAGGATGCAGAAAGGAGAAACAATTCAGGAATATTTCTCCAGAATATCACAATTCAAAGAACAACTAGAAGCTAAGTCTACAAGAGTTCCAGATAAGAAGAAATATTTTTCAAAGATTAGATGCTACAACTGTCAAAAGTTGGGACACTTTTCCTATGAGTGTCCTCAAGGAAAAGGGAAAAGAAAGCATCAAGCACATGTGGCAGAGGAAGAGGAATCTCCTCCCTCAAAGAAAGCTTTAGTAGAAATTGAGAAATATGTACTTTAAGTTGAAGATAGTTTATCTGAAGAAAGATATCAAATGGTGGAGTTCGTGTAGCCTCCCCGCACAAAAACAAAAGATAAGTATTCATGTTATTTTTAGTATCTTTTTTACTTTAATACTGTATCATTACAAGTTAGATTTTTGTGAGAATTTTAATTAACCTTGTTTTATTTCAATATCTATGCAGACTTATCAAAGAAGAGGATAAAGAAAGAGATAAAACATTTATTTCAAGTATGATCACTCATGAGAGTGAAAAAGGTATGTGTTTAGCTATGATAGTAAGGGAAAATTTCGTAATTTCATAGCTAGAGTGAAAGAGAGTTCAAAAGTCTTATTCATGATTAGGGTTTCATATGTGTACAAGGTTGAACAAGTTTTGCTTAATAAAATATGTGTACTACTATGATAGAAATCATGATATACTTTTATTTGATTACTTCTTATTGTTACTGACTAATTAGAAAAGTGACATATCTCAGAAAGCATACTGTAAGTAAGTTTACAGGTCTCGGAAAAAATAACTTATGCCTTGCTTGCATAACTTAGACAGCATGAGAAGGACTTATGATATGGTGACAGTCAGTAAATACCAGACAGTATCCAGTATTTATATAGGAGTAGGAAGCTCCTAAAGATGCATAACAAAAATGTTCAAGATGAAGAGAAAGATGGATACTCATATATAGTTGATGAGATGTAGGTAACTACAGGTTGCTCCAGTACCGTTCTTATACATGCAGAGGGAGAAGTTTGATCTAGTATGAAGTCATAAAGAAAGAAATGTTCGAACTCAAGAAGGCACCCAAGATATTACAAAAGAAAACTTCAAGGATGATGATTAGAAGCTCTTAGTTTGTTGCAAGAGGGAGCTATGTCTCTGAGTTCGAAACGGAGGATCGTGATTTGGTGCAGTTAGGAAAGCAGATGGATGGTGCCCAGCATATGGGTAGCATGGTATTATACCATGGAAATATTTTTGACCACGGGAGATTTTTTTGGATCCCATAGCTGGACCTTCGTAGAGAAGGAAGAGACCTTCGTAGAGAAAGAATGAGAAATCCCATAGGTAGACCTTTGTAGAGAAGGAAGAGACCTTTGTTGAGAAGGAAGAGACCTCTGTAGAGAAGGGGAATGGGAAATTTGCCAAGATTGGCCTTTGTCCAAGTGTTGAGTTTTGGGTACTCTAGGGACATGCTAGAATACCCTCATAGAGAGGGGTGTGACCACCCTCGTAGAGAGGACTGTGGATGTTTTTCCAAGGGGAAGTGGGAAGATAATATCCTCTGGCCAAGGATTGAGTAGGCCGGAACACAAACCTTGACCATGTGGAATGATTAGTTGGCTCTTGATGTTTGTGTCGTGATCTTATGTGGATCATGGAAAGGGATTCTAGTCTTGCCTAGACTAGCATCTTAGCTTCTCTAGTTCATGTGGGATGACTAGGAGTGAAGATATGGTAGTAGTCCTCCCCAGTGGATGGGTGAGATAGATTACTACAAGAGAAGGGAGAACATAAAAGGAATGAAAAAACTCATAGAATATCTTATGTGTGAAGATAAGACATCTTCTATGTGAAGATAAGATATCTTTTGTGTGAAGATAAGATATCTTCTCTATGAAGATAAGAAAGAGTATCTTATGCGTGAAGATAAAGAGAACAAAACTTATTTAATATGGATTCATGGAGAACCAGTCAGTGATCATGATGCCATTTGACCAAGTGGATTATATCGATGCCTCCTATTACCCAGTTGATGATATTTCCCAGTTGATGATGTTATCCAGTGGATGTTGTTACCCAGTTGATGATGTTATCCAATTGATGATATTGTCTAGTTGATGATAATTATCCAGTTGATGATAATTATCCAGTTGATGATATTTCCCAGATGATATTGTTCAGTTGATGATGACATCTAGTGACCTGTCAAAAGATAAAGAATATTCTTCTTGTTAAGAGGGAGTGTTAAAATATTGTGTAATTGCAAAGAATATTCTTATCCCTTTTTGTGGATAAAGTAAAAGATAAAATATATATTATTGATTAGATCAATCCCTTTTTGTGGATTGATCATGTAGGGCATTGTAATTGACCAAATCCCCTTTTGCGTATTTGTCAAACCCTAATTGTAATATGCAAATTAAGAAGTCGGCCCCCAGGAAAATTAAAGTGGTTCTAACCACCCAGAAAGACAAGTCAGCCCTGCCAGTGAAGAGACAACTCCTTTCAATTCTTTCCAGTTTGTATAAATAAAGGAAGCCAGCCTCTCATTGTTCACTCACTCAGCTCACTCATCTAGTGCGCAAGTATTGAAGGAAACTACAATTGTTGGAAGAAGGAAGAGAGAGAGGCGCATTGCTTGGGAGAGGATATTCTCTAGTGTTTGGTTTATTGTCTTGGCTATTTTCTGGTCTAGCATCATGGTAGTTTTTCTCTCGTAGAGAGAGAGTTATTCTGGAATTGTACTTGGCTATTGAATCTATATTAAAGAAGTTTTGCTAGGTTTTCTTCCCCTTGAGGGTTTCCTAGGATAAATGATGTGTATCTTGTGATTGTGTTTCTCTCAGTGATCTTATCTATGCTATGGTTATCTAGTAAATTGAAAAGTAACCTAATAATAGCTGAAACTTTAACAAGATCAACTATTTCAAGAATAATATGCTCTTCCTATCATGATCCTTGGATATGTATCGGCCATGTACCATGATAGATATGCCTTAGAAACCATAACTCCACTGAGAGAATACATAAATGGAACTAATCCTGGGCAGATGAAGACTTGCAACAAACCATGTTAGAACCAACATAGAGTTATACCATCAAACCATGATGCTTTCGATGATCCTAGTTATCTATTCATTTTTTTGTGCTCCAATACTCATAGGAGTATCAACAGGAACATTTTTAAGTCTTCCCTAATTTCTCCTTCCCTTCCTTGTTTCTAATTTTTGAGAAGGAGTTTCAGTGGATCATTAAAATAGCATCGGAAAACTTTTGAGATCATCATCACTCAATTATTTTGGTTGGTCTACTATTGAAGATTCATCATCATCATAACTATTTTGTGTAACAAAAACTTCTTCATCTTCTTCTTTAGATTTTCCTTTTTCTATTTCTCTCTTATTGGGTAGTGGACTATTGATTTGCAAGACATCATCAAGAACTACAATTGTGTCATATTCTTCTTTAGGAACCCCCCTTTCTTGTGCTTGATTCACTTTATATGCAAAACTTTGATTTTTATATTCCTTATTAGAGTCTTTACCCACCAGTCTTCTACTATTAACTTCATCAAATTTAGGTGCATCATTTTTGTTTCTTTGTAATTAAGATTTTCTTTTCCATATCTTATTATTTTGTTTATTAGGGTTTCCTATCTTCCAGGATTGCATTGGTAATCTACATTGTCTGGTTTTATATCCATAGTTGTTGCATTTTTGGCATTCAATATTGAAGTTTTGCAAAGGAGAAAATGAGTTATATTTTCTCTTATCTGCATTGTACTTGTTGTTCTTATATCTTTGGACATTTCTACGATTGTATTTTCCATAAGCTTTGCAGTGTACTACCTTATGTCCAAAATTATTGCAAGAGTAACCGTATCCAATAAATAGATATTTATCAGGGGGATTTCTTCTGGTGATTGTATTTTTCTTGTCATCTTTTACCCTAGTATGGAGTGTTGATTTTTTTTTATGTGGAACAGTTTTCAATGGTATCATATGTGCCTTATTATATTATCTTCTTAAAGAGATTTTTATAGCATCTACGTAACTGATTGGACTTTTGGATGATCCTTCTAATGTAGTGGTTGAATCTTGGGTGTATCCCAAACCAGTCTTGTTGTTTGGTGACCTCTGACTATTGAGAATTTCATCCAATATTTTTAAACTATTTTCAAATTTTGATATCTTCTTTTCTTTTTCAAGTTCACTTTTTAGCAGCTTAATCTTAGCTTCTAGTTTCTCGCATACTTGTTTTTTATCACTAAGTTGTTTTGATATGACTTCTTCAATTATTTTAGATTCTATGAGTTGGGAATTCAAATCACAGATGATATTTTATGATTCTTTGATGGTTCTTGATCAATCTATTTCTCTTGATTGATGTGATTCTTCAAATTCTTGAAGTTGTGCCCTCGGTAACTTGTTCTTATTTTTACACTTTCTTAGTTCCTCCAGAGCACTAATCAGTTCTGCTTCTAGGTTTACTTATCCTTCAAATTCATATTTTTCTTCATCATGTACATTGTTATTTTGAGTGTTCATTCCCATAAATATAAGCTCTAAATCTTCATCTTCACTCATGTCTAAAAGGTTGATGTCTTCTTTGGAGTAAAAGTTTTTCTTTTTATTATAAAATTTCTTCTTGTATTGGTTTATCTTGTTTTGGGCTTATCAATCATTCTCCTTCTTCTTAGGATAGGGACATTTTTTAGCAAAGTTTCCAATTCTGCCATAGTTGAAACATTTGAAAGGCAACTTTCCTTTATATTTTCCAAATCCTTTTGGAGTTTCTTTATAAAGTTGGCATATTCTACATATGATATGTCTGATTGGTCTTCATGAGACATATGTTCTTGTTTCTTCTTCGCTTTAGATGCCTTAAAGGCTATTTCATCTTTTGATGGCTTTTCGTTCCATGTTCTCCTCTCGTATGCTGTAAAAATTCCATGAAGTTGATCAACTGTGAGTTTGTCGAGCTCTGGCCTATATTCAATTGTAGAAATCTTGGCATCATATCTCATAGGTAATGACATTAGGATATTTTTCACAATAGGTTTATTTGTAAGTTCTTCTTTTGTTGATCTGATTGAATTAACCATTTCATCTACCCTATGAAAGTATTCAGCAATGTTCTCTTCTTCTTTCATTTTCAGATTTTCAAACTGAGTTCTATAGGTCTATAGTTTGTCTTCCCTGACATTGCTATCTCCTTCATATACAACCTCAAATTTGTCCCAAATTTATTTGGTTGACTTACAATGCATAACCTTCACACATATAGAAATTTTCAACCCTCCTAGAATTGCATTAGCTTCTCTTGAGTTGTCATTGCAGATTTTCTTTCCTGGAGCATCTGCGGGTGGAGTAGTAGCCAGATATCGAAACCAAGAGCCAACAGGAAGATTTTCATTATTATCTTCCATAGAGCATAGCCACCTCCATTGAAAAATGGTGCTTTGTTGTTAGACATTCCCTCTTGTTGGTCCATCTTTAGGATCTACCTTCCAGTTGTTAGACTGTGTTGAAGGCACTCACTCTGATACTAGTTGTTGGAAATACTAAGAGGGGGGGGGTGAATCAATATTTCTCTTTTTCGAAAATTAGCATTTACTTTGATATTTTATTATTTACCACAACAGATCAACAATGGAATTGTATTTAAAATCAATTATAAATATATAATTAACAGAAATTATAAGGTTTTATAAATAAATAGTGAAGGACACCAATCCTTTGTAGAGCACCAACTCTAGGAGACACAAATCCCCTTCTTCAGGGAACCAACCCTAGGAAGCACCAACTCCCTTGTATTTAGGGCACAAACCCTAGGAAGCACCAACTCCCTTATATTTAGGGCACCAACCCTAGGAAGCACCAACACCCTTATCTTTAGGGCACCAACCCTAGGAAGCACCAACTCCCTTGTCTTTAGGGAACCAACCCTAGAAAGCACCAACTCCCTTGTCTTTAGGGCACCAACCCCAAGAAGCACCAAATCCATTAAATTACACTTACTTAGTAAAGGATATGAATCCTTCTGTGCTCCTCCCTTCCA
The DNA here is from genome assembly GCA_009831015.1 of Picea engelmannii. Taxonomy (NCBI): domain Eukaryota; kingdom Viridiplantae; phylum Streptophyta; class Pinopsida; order Pinales; family Pinaceae; genus Picea; species Picea engelmannii. The sequence goes on along the minus strand of ML777559.1, from coordinate 197,570 downwards.
CCCTCACTTCATAAGAATCATCAGTTCTTCTTCTTGGACCCTTCTTTTGTTTTGATCTTCTGATCTAGACTGTTGAGACCCTTTCTTCTCACCATTATTTCTTATTTATATAATCTTCCAACTAGTGTGAGATATGAATCATTGTGTCCCTTTATTTGGACCATCGACCTCTTCATTTTAAATTAACAATGATCTATATTATTATTCAAACATTATCCTAAAGGATTTTAATTCAGTGAGAGTGATTTTCATAAATAGATCACAGATATGGATTGATTTCTTTTTTAACTTGATCCCATGCCTATTTATTTCATTCTCAATTTTTCGTTGATCAGATCTAAGATTTTTAATTAGCTCTCTAATTCATAACATGTATTGAGTTACTTAAGATAAATCATGACAACATCCAGATCCTATCTGGTTTAACGTTCCTTCTTGAACGAGATAAATTTCTCATTTTGTGTGTTAAATTTTGCATGAAAACTCTTTAGGGCCTCTATTCCATACGACCACAGGTGGTGACCAGGTGCTAAGCCAAACAAGTGCTTAATCACATATCAAGATCAATGGTCATGTATTATTTTCACGTTGAGATGGATGATTGTCATTACTTCGTAACTTTGTCCTTCGGGACTTCTAGCCCTTGCAATCATTCAACCTTCCAGAGTGCATTTCACTGAAGTGTGTATATTATATTGGATGGTCGTTTTTTATTTGCACGATGAACGATTCTTGTTCATTTCAGAATTTTGGCATTTCGGGACTCTAACCTTTGCAATCTTCCAACTCTTTTGAACCAAATTTCACCGAAGTACGTATTATCTATTTATTCATAGATCGAATGATTCTATCTTAATATGTGGTTGAGTGGATGGTCCATGCAACCTAAGCAAGACGTTTTGTTAATGGCCTTCTCAATGTTCACTTTTTAGGATCTCGACCATGAATATTCCTTCTCAACGGATGGTCAGATCTTACTTCAGAGCTTCCACTATAGAGGACTCTGGTTTACTAGAACTCCGAGGTAGTTCAATCCCTCTGGATTGTTTACCTACCGAATAAGTCATAATTTTTTGGTAACCGCTTGTTGTTAGTTGTTTAGTACACCTTACACTTGTCAGTGTTTCATGGAAACCTGCACAAGAGACCTAGCTAAAGCATACACAAACAAATATTATCAAGAAAAGGAACATAGATACAATATGAAGAATGAGAATAAATGTATATTATGATCTATTCAATGAGTGAGTGATAGTCACTCATATAGGCAATGAAATCCTATAATTAGGAATGCATGCATAATAGTGATGGTATAAAATTAGAAACTCTAAAATAGAACTAGTCAGTTAACTCCCACTGAACTAGTGTGTCGAAAATAGAAATTTCTCCAACACCCCCCCTGAACATCACTATGGAGTAAAAAATGAGTCCCGGCTACTAGGTCATATTAGGTACTCATGTGATATGAAACTAATGAACATTGAATAAAAATGAGGAAAGAGGGAAACCACGTGGGAACAACAACCCCCCTCAAAAGACAATGCATCAAAAGAAGAAAATCCAATTGCTAGGAAACTGTGTTCTTCACTGCAAGATGATCCCGTAAAGTCTTAAACTTCTGCCCAATGAAGGTCTTGGTAAATATTTCGACATTCTGTTTAGAGGAAGGACAGAACTGCAAATCAATTATATCGGCATGTATTAAATCTCTGATGAAATGCATGTGGACCTCAATGTGTTTGGTTCGCTATCGTTGTACTGGATCTCTGCAAAATATCAGTGTACTCTGATTGTCACACCATATGATAGTCGGATAGTGAAACTAGATACCAAGCTCGGTAAAGAAGTGTTGAAGCCAAAGTGTCTGAATGACACAGTTGACTACTCCTCTGTGCTCGGCCTCTACGGAAGATAAAGCAATTGATGATTGCTTCTTACTTGACCAGCAAATTGGGCCTGACCCCAAACTAAGAGTGTACCCGGACATGGACTTGCGATATCTACTATCACCAGCCCAATATGAATCTATAAATCCTATGAGATCTAATGCACAACCAACTGCATAGTGAATCCCATAAATCATGGTGCCCTAAACATATCTGAGGATGCACTTGGAAGCCTTCCAATGCATATCATAGGGTTCCTACATGTATCTGGAAACTGCTCCTACCACATATGAGATATCTGGATGGGTGTGGGTAAGATACAGAAGACTCCCCACCAATTGTCAATACAAAGTGTTGTCCACTAATGGTGTATCCCCTCCATCCTCAAGTTTGATCCCGGATAAGAAGGGTGTAGGTGAAGACTTACAATCTGTCATGTGGAATCTATCCAGAAGATCCCTGGCATACTTAGCCTGAGAAAGTTTGATGTCGGAAGCATCCTGACTAATCTCAAGACCAAGAAAGAAGTGTAGTGGACCCATGTCTGTCATAGAGAACCTGTCATGCAAAATATATTTGACCAAATAAATGGTTGAAGCAGAGCTACCAGTGATCAAAAGATCATCAACATAGAGTACTAAAATCATCACAGAGTTAGTATTCCTCAGCATGTAAACATTGGAATCATATTTACATCTATCAAAGTCATGTGAAAGCAAGTAAGAATCCATCTTTACATACCATGCTCTAGGTGCCTGCTCGAGGCCACAAAGAGAATTCTTCAGTCTGCATACTAAAGATGAGTTATGAATGAACCCCTATAGCTGCTCCATGTAGATCTCCTATGAAAGGTCACCATGAAGAAAATCATTCTTCACATCCATTTGGTGGAATTCCCATCCTTTGGTTGCTACAATGGCTAGAGCCAAGGGAATGGATTCCATCTTCGTTACAAGAGAAAAGGTATCATCATAATCTATCCCATGAATCTGTTGAAATCCTTTTGCAACTAATCTGGCCTTGTACCTTCTCACCTAACCATTTTCTTCTCTATTGGTCCTATAGACCCATTTTCATCTGACAAGTTTCCTCCCTAGTGGAAGTGGAACCAGATCCCAAGTCTGATTCTGTAGGAGAGAGTCATGCTCCTCCTGCATGGCCACTTCCCATAGAGGATTTCCAACAGCCTCACTATAGGTATGTGGATCAAAATATTGAACCATATAGAAATGCATGGGCATCATTGGTTCAAAATATTCAAGTACATGAGAAGGATCCACATGCTGAGATTGATTCCTCCTCGAATCCAATGGATCCCCTGCAAGGTTTTCTGCTGCCTGAAGTGTGGATTGTTCCCACTTCGGAATTTGTTGAAGTTCTAGCATTGGCTCCTCATTTGGCTATACTACTTGCTCATCTGCATGTACAGAATCCTCTGAATCTATGTCTGAATATGTAGCATATGAGTGTGTGGAATCATCATCTCTGATGTTTGGAACTGATGGAAGCACAATAGTATTTGCATGTTGCACTGGAGGTGCATGCAAAGGAATCTCCTCAAACTGAAAATTGTTCTCAATGATAAGTCGGTCTATAGAGGGATCAATCAATATGTACCCCTTCACATCATCTATATATCCCACAAATATGCAAGGTGTTCTCTGTGGATCTAAGGATTTCCTCTTTTCAGAAGGAATATGGGCCCATTCTCTATATCCAAAGATGTAGAAGTGTGTGACATATGGTTTGTCACCTGTCCAAGCCTCAAAAGGTGTCATATGCTCAACAGATCTACGAGGTGCTCTGTTATGTATGTAAGTAGCATAGTTAAGTGCCTCAACCCAAATCTTGGAAGGAAGTGATCTTGCATGCAACATGCAACTGGTCATCTCCTTGAGAGACCTATTCTTACTTTAAGCAACTCCATTCTATTGTGGAGTGTATGGAATTGTGTGTTGCAACTGGATACCAACTTCACGAMAAAGATTCTGAACATATTTGTTGATATACTCGCCCCCATTGTATGTACGGTGGATCTTGATTTTCTTCCCAATWGTTGTCTCTACTAGAGATTTGAAGTCTTTGAGATGCTCAAAAACTTCAGACTTTTGTCTAAGAAAATAAACCCAAGTATAGCGTGAGTAATCATCAATAAATGTAAKAACATACCTTTCTTTTCTTATGGACGGATGTGGAAATGGGCCCATGAGATCACTATGAACAAGATCCAAGGAAGAGGAGGCTCTCCTTACCTTCCCCTTTTCAAACTTCTCTTCRGGATGCTTTCCAAGAATGCATCCTTTGCAAACCCCTTCAGAAAAGTGAATGTATGGCAAGCCTTTGACCATTCCTTGCTTGGAAATTCGTTGCATGTACCTAAAGTTTAAATGACCAAATATCTCATGCCATACTCTACTACTATCATTAGCATGTGTAAGTAGCAAAGAGGAGTCATAGTGAGTAAACTTAGTGAACTTATGCAACCATGATTTGTGATCTACCTCACCAACTGCAATAATGGAATTGTCATGCATGTCAAGTAAAATAATAGAATCTGATGTAAATTCAACCCTTTTACTTGTTTGACTGATCTTGATAAACTAAGAGAAGATTTATAGAAATCTTTGGAACATGTAAAACATTCTCAAAAATTCCATTAGGGAATTCCACTCTTCCCTTTCCTACAACCGTTATTGGAGTATCATACCCCATGAGAATAGGAGGTCCAAAGCATGAACTCAAAGAAGTAAAAACTTCCTCTTTATATGGCATATGATGTGATGTGCGAGAATCTATAATCCATGAATCAGATGAGGAATTAATTGCAACCATAGCATGATGAATACCTTTCTTAGGCGCATGGTTTTCTTCCTTCTTCTTCTTGGCTCCTTCAGGAATGAAGTCTCCAATGTTATTCTTCTGAAGTACATGTGTCATAAGATCGATCTGCTTCTTCATGCATCTGGATTCTTCATGATTCGGTTTATAGAAATATGTGAACTACTTCGCCTTCTTCTTCTTCCCTTTGGAATTTGAAGAATATTTGGAACCTGAAGAATCCTTGAAAGGTTTGGAATATCCCTCCTTCTTTGACTTTGGATGTAATAGCTCCTTTCGTTTATGCTTCGATTTATGATTGGATGGCCCTTTTCCATCATGCATGGTGAGTGCATGTGCTTTGGGATATTTCATAAGGCCCATTTGTATGAGTTTTGTCTGCTCTTGTGTGAGAGACTCAATGAACTGATCCATCGTAGGCATTTTAAAATTTTCTCCCAAAAAACATCTGCCAGAATGGAAATTGGAGACATATACAGCGTATTCTGATCCTAGCTTGGCCAAGATTTTTATAATAAGTTGTTTCTCTTGTGTAGACTTGTCAATACCACATTCACCCAAGCTCAATATCAAATACTTAAATTTAGTAAAGAAATCATGTATATTATCAAAACTTTTAGGGTCTAAGGTATTCAACTCTACCTCAAGCATATGACCTCGCATTTCATATTGCTTTCCAAAGAGTCCTTCCAAGGTTGTCCAGATCTCGTTTGGTGTCTTGCATGCAGAAACATGAAACCATAGATCAGTGGATATTAAATCAAGAAGTATTCATGTGGCCTCATCCTTACGGTTCGCCCATCTGGTCTTCTCAAGCCCTGATGTAGGTTATGTTTCTGTCACCATCGTCAAATTATACTATCCTTTTCTTTAGATTTGGAATGTGGCCTTCAGATTCCATTCAAAATAGTTGTACAGTGTGATTATTATCACCGGAATTTATTGAATAAGTTTCATCGCCTCCATCCCTACTATTGATTCTGAAAATATCCTGAAAACCCAGATCGTGGATTCTGAGATATGACAGACAACTCTATGGTAGTTATAGATATGATAAAATAGCTATATCTCCTAAAATATGATGTGGGTTTTGGATATTTTTGGTGAGCATGAGCATCCCTGTGCTCTACGTCTCTGGTCAAAATTTTAACCTCACCCAGATCACGGATTTTGAGATATGGTTACTTTACTGTTGAAAACCAATTTTCTGGAGGGCAGTTGAATCATCGCACCCTAAAGAAGCATACAATGTGACGATGTTGAATCGTCACACCCTAGAGAAGGATAAAGTGTGAATATCTAACTCTTTTAGCCAACACATATATGATGATTCTCATGTGTTACTCTAGATTATCGTTGAAGTTGATCGTCTCCTTATGATATGATGATTCTCATGTGTTACTCTAGATCAACGGTTGATGTGACTTCGGGGCTTTGGCCTTCGGGTAAGCTTACATGTTATTGGCTTATTTTCACTGTAGTGGTCAGCGTCGGAGTTGACTGTTGCTACGCAACTCTAATCTGACGGTTATCATATTTCACTCTAGATCAATGTTTGTTGTGACTTCGAGGCTTCGGCCTTCGGGTACACTTACCCCTTCTAGTCTCTTTTTCTCCTTATTGGTCAGCATCAGAGTTGACTAGTTTCATCCTTGGGTGTGCTCTGAATATATCAATGGTTGACAGTATTTCCTTGCTCTTCCTCTTATCTGACGGTTGACTTAAGTTCATAACTTCAGGACTTCGGGGCTTCGAAGGTCCAGGTCATTGTTGCTCCAATTTTCATTGGAGTTGGTCAACGGTGAAGTGGTCAACATGGAATTCCTTATGCTATCCTTCCACTTAGATTGATCCCCATTAACGTTTCTTCATTGAAAATTAGAAAGTTGTGAAATAGGGTACCAAAAACCCCCCAATCAAGCATTCCTACAACATAAGGCAGGGAGACACCCGTGACTAGTCGAAGGCCAAGGTCCAGTTGTTATGTGCATGCCTCCTTGGGTCACCCAACCCTTGGAAAGCATCCATCCTGTGACCAATTTCTTAGGACTAAAATCTAAATGTCATGCTTAATCAAGGTGACTTAGTGGCCAATTATAGGTTTTATCTACCCAAGGTGAAGGTTGTGAGCTGCAATCGCACCTCAATCATATTTTGAATGGTTATTGGGAAATATCGCCAGTACTTCTTGGATATGCCCCCTTCACCCCTCATTATCATTTATTGTTCATCCTTTCACTAGCATCTCCTCAAGTGGGTTATGGACCCACTATCGAGTGTTTTTTTGGATTCCTAGTGTTATTTGAGAGGAAGAACGATAGGTCTATTAGGAAACGTGCATTTTATTTTTCCCCCATGTTGAGGATACCCTCAACCATCTTACATTGTTACTTGTGTTATGTATGATTTCCATTATTTGATTACAAACAATTTAAAAATACATCGTAGTTTTCAAAGCATCGGTCCTATTATTTCTCCTCACCAACCTTTGCACACATCCACATATAGTCTAGCACCATAGTTCCACATATAATCTAGCAAAATATGGGAACCACAACATCCCCGTCAGTCTCGACATTTGAGAAACCTCCCGCCAATTTTGGGAGGTGTCCCCAATTTGGCTAACACATCAGCACAACCATCACACACACCAGTAAGTGCCACGAACCTAGGATCATCCTTGCTTGGATCTACTTTTTTGGGCACCAATACCCAAAACAACTCACCCACTAGTCCTCCACCACAAGGAGCCATATCCCAACCTTCTTCACAAGGTACAAACTCCCAACCATCCTCACAAGGAACATCTTCTCAACCACATCATACCATGGTTGGTACTCCTCCGTCTATGCCATATTTTTCATCTCTCAACATACCATACTTGACCAAATTAACTAATGATCCCATATTACATGACCCCACTTGGCAGAATATGCCCACCAAGTTCAAGTTGCCTTCCGATATTCTGAAATTCGAAGGTAAACCCGAAGAAGACCCAGCTAATCACATGATGTTTTTTCACTTATGGGGTTCTTCCAATAGCATTATGGAATATTTTTTTCACCTACGACTATTCCAAAGAAAGCTCACCAGTCCCTCCACCAAATGGTATGTGGATAAAAAATTCGGGTCCCACTCAACCTTTGAGTCATTGGGAAAGGCCATTTTATTCTTCTTCCAACTCCTAGTGCGCCATGACACCGGTTTAGAAATTCTATCTGAATTCAAACAAACTTCGGCCATTCATATCGCCGATCATATTCATGAATAGAGAAGAAGAAGAAGTATTTTCAAATTAGATACCACCCCACAACAACGATTAGACCGGTTTCTCAAATCACTAGTCCCTCTCCTCACTAAATATGTCGCCACTACTTTCCCTCAAACTGAAGACAAGGCTATCACTAAGGCCCAATAATTTGACTTGAATTACTCTCAATTGAGGTATCTTTATACATTGTTATCTGATTCTCCTCGCCCTCTACCATTTGGCCAAGACAAACCTAGAACATCACACATTGTTGATGAGTTGATTGGGTCCATATCCCATACACACCCACATGCTCAACCTGTAACCAAGTTTGGGAACACTAAATATCAATCACCATATGGAGTAACCCCCTATTATCCTCATCTACCACCCCAACCCATATCCATGGCACCTGCCGCCTCCATGATGGGAGTGCACGTACATGCACCCCCCAACTCTGTGCATGTACCACACCTAGGCCCACCATCGACCACATCATATCATCCCAGCACTATTGGGGTCATATCCACTTCGTTAAATCAATATGGACCTCCCTAAAATAATCCGTACTTTCCCTTCTCATGACCTCCCCAACCTGTTGCCCCACCACATGAACAACATCAAGTCGGAGTAAATATTATTCAACCTTCCCCTCTTCAACAAGTTCAAATGTTTGAACAATTGAACATTACCAACCCTCCTCATCAATCCAACAACAATTTTAACTAGGGACAAGGGGGAAACCCCCAACAACCAAGCCCCCCTACTGAGAGCAACCAAAATCAGGCTAACCAAAACCCCCAAGGAGGAAATAATGTTGGCCAACCAAGATAAGGGAGAAACAACAACCTTTGAACCAACTTCCCTTGCACATTATACGATGAGGATGGTCATTATACCCATCATTGCCCCAAAATTGTTGAGCAAAAATAGATGAAAGAGACAATCAATACCGAACAACCCCCTTCCTCTCAAGGACCCCCGCAAATACCCAAAAATCATTTGCAACCTCATACACCTGCAATTCTCCAAAACTCGATTCCTCATCAAGGAGTTATTAATACTCAGCAAACAATAACAAACTCCCCACCATAGATGGGACAACATCCTAATTTGGGGCCACCTCAATCCAGAAATTCCACCGATCGACCAATCCTCCTCACCACTAAAGAGGAAATCTTACTTCAAACATGCATCCATCAATAGGGCATGCCTCTTGACTCGAACCTCCCCAAGTCAGATTCCCCCCTCAGGACAACCATTGACCATTCCCTGTCCAAAAACTTATACCACCACTTGTATTCCTCGCATACCATTACGCAGGAATGTCAACAACCCCCATGCTAGAGCAGCACACTCTTACAGCCTCATTGATGACCTAGAACAATTACCGATCACTATGTCTATCTTGAAGGTCCTCCAAATGTGTCCATCCCAATGGAAAGCATTTCTCTCAAACTTGGGGGCAATGGATCCATCAGACACTCGTTTGATCACCTTTGACTTAGATAACAGTGAACCATGTTTACCATCACTAGTGGCTTTCCAAATTCCAATCAAGATCTATAACCGCCCGATCAATTGATGCATCATCGACGAAGGGGAATCCCCATGTATCATGTCCAAATATATATGGAAACAACTCGATTTTCCTGAACTCATTCCCTCAACAATTACTCTTTGAGCATATGATGGTTTCCCATCACAATCGGAAGGCCTCTACCAAAATTTGTCCGTATAACTTGGAGGAAAAACTGTTATCATTGACATCAAAGTTATCAATGCCCTAATAGACTACAACATCCTCTTTAGAAGCAGTTACATGTATGCAATGAAGGAAATTGTGTCATCAATTTTTTGCACCATGCTCTTCCCACATAATGGAAAGATAGTCACCATTGACCAGTTAACACACTAAGAGCCCAATCATTCCAGAAACATTGATAATGTACTCCCCCTCGTACGATCTAGTTTTGACATCTCATAAGTTGTCAACATCAGACCAAGAATCTTCCAAGACCCCTCCCTCTTGGGCAGGGATGATTTTAAGGAGGGAAATTTATTTTAAAATGTAGAAACCTTGATGAATCTTACTAATCCTTCCCATGCCAACTATAAAATGTTTGGCGATATTTAAAAAAAAAAAAAAAATTGTAAGGATTTTATATAGTTTGTATAAAATTTTGGCGATTTTGAAGGTAAAATCATTTTATCCTATATAATTTGGGCGAATCATTTTTAGAATAACAAATATTTTTTTGGTAAAAATCATGGAAAATTAGCCCATGAGCAAAATTTATCCCCTAAAATCATCCCTTCTCTTGAGTTCTTATCAAGGATATCCTCTCATCACCCCATGTGTTTTCTCATCACCCCACGTGTCGGGACCACATAGGTATGTGTTGTTACCTCAAATGGCGTCGAAATTCTAGTCGAATCTCCCCTTGATGAACACACCACCCAAATCATCGCAGCTACCCCACCGGCACCACTAGACCTAGAGAAAATGCCAGGTTCCTTACTACCCATTTTCCAAACAGTCCCTCGATCCCTAACCCAAATTCCATTCTTTTATCCACCACCTGGTGTGTTCTCTTATCAAGTTGTTGCTACTCTCACCTTACCCAACATGGTGATTTTCATCCCTATGTTGTACCTCGAACCAATTTCTATGGTACCAACACCATCGCTCCCAGCTCAACCCACTATTGGACATAACACACCCATCATCCAAACTCAACAACTTACTACTGGTCACATAGTTGCCCCAACCACTACCATTAAAGGGGGAAACAAGGAAAATAAAGGAATTAACCAACCTCGTGTCCAACCATCATGCGCTATCTGTAAAACACTTGGACACCCGACCCGCATTTTCCTTGCATTGCCTGAATTACACAATCTCATTCATCTTCCAAAAGCATCACCCCTACTCCCTACCCCCACAATGACACCTACCCCAACAGAATCCTCTTCCATGAAGAAGAAGGGATTGCATACCAACCACCCATGCGCCCTATGCAGGGAATATGGTCATTACACACATCACTACACAACTATCCCTACCTTTCATGAGACTTTGAGAGAAGTGAGACAAACACCATTGTCAGAGCCCTCTCAAGCTAACCACACTGCTACTGGAACTCAAACCATTTACTATGTCTCTACATCAGTAAATGAACACTTGTGACACCCCTTTGCATTATGTTACCAGATGGATCATTACACATATAGGTTCCCACTCATTATCGAAGGACGGGCGTGCCATAGGGATTCCATCCCAACCATTGCACCAAAAGTTCAACCTCCATTAGACCTGGCCTTGGAAAATATCCCTTCCAAAAATCACATCATACCACCTCCACGACCCAACCTCCTTCCTTTGACCCCTCTATCCATACCCATTATGTAACTATCAAAAGACTTACCACTGAATCCACCCAATTCATAGATAAGTCCCTTCCCTGACATTTTACCTCCTCCCATCACTCATGATCCAAACACCTATTTGGACATATGGTGTATTTCATCTCAAAGAGTGGACTCATCCGCATATGACACACTAGGACTGACACTACCCCATCTATGTATGTTCCCATTTCCACAGATAATGACATCATCCCCAATGTACCTCCAACATTGGGTGCTAACACAATTATCCCACCGGTTCAAACCTCTTAGGACCCCTTTTTCTCACACATCTTCCACTCCGATGAAGATATCATCAAGGTTGTGACAACACCAGACTATCCATGGGATGGCATGCACCATTGCTCTTTCTTCTTATCTCAAGAAGTATTTCAACCCCGCCTAAACCCTCAGGTATGTGAAATTGAAACTAAAGATTTCACCCCCTTAGGACATGTTGATTGGTTCAATAAACCAATCCCCACACCCGATGCCTTTGAAGAAGGGAACATGGCTAACATCTCCCCTACCATCAAAATCTACATTTCATTCAAGTTGAGCATCATCGAAGAAATTACCCCCAACGTTGCGTGCACCCCTGAGGAGATCACTACTTACAAATCCCTTTTTCAGGAATTTCGAGACATATTCGCTTGGTCATACATGGAAATTCCTGGATTAGACCCTGCCATTGTTGAACATCGCATCGACACATGGTCGGATGTTGCTCCCATTTGCCAAAAGAAAATACCACTTCATCCTTCAAAATTCATGGCTATCAAAGTCAATATCAATAAATTACAATATGTCGATTTCATATACCCCATCGCATATACATCATGTGTTTCCAATCATGTTCCAGACAACAAGAAATAAGGAACCATCTGCGTACGCACCAATTTTCATGATCTCAACCAAGCATGTCCTAAGGACAACTTCCCACTCCCTTCATCGATCAATTTATCAACGCTTGCACCGGTCACAAATTCCTCTCATTAATGGATGGATTCTCTAGCTACATTCAAATCCAGATTCGCCATGCAGACCAATACAAAACTGCATTTACCACCCCATGGGGCACCTTCACCTATCGGGTTATGCCATTCGGCCTTAAAAATGATGGTGCTACTTTCCAATGGGCCATGACATACACTTTCCATGATCTCTCCCATATCATTCTAGCCTACTTAGATGATCTCATTGCTCAATCTAAGAAAATTTATGAGCATATGGAACATTTATGGCTTATATTTTAACACTATCACTGATATAATATCCGGTTGAACCCCCTCAAATGTGTGTTATGTGTAACTGCAGGATGTCTACTTGGTTTTATCATTTACAACAAAGGAATCACATTGGACCCCCTCAAGATCCACACCATTAATGAGATCTCCCCTCCAAATAATTTTTTACAACTTCAAATCCTTCAAGGAAAATCCAACTTCCTACGTCACTTTGTCCCTGATTATGCCATTTGCACCTATGTCTTCTTGTGTTTAATATGACACAATGTCCCCTTCCATTGGGATCAACATGCCCAAACCTCTTTTGACTCATTAAAGTAAGCGCTCAGCAAATCCCCCTTGATCAATCCCCTAGACTTCGACAAGGATTATATCATACACCTGTCAACCTCAGATGTTTCAGTTGCAAGAGTTTTAGTCCAACTAAGTGATAATGGGCAAGATCGCGTCATTTACTATATCAACAAGAACCTGTATGGGCCACCTTTGAAATACAACCATGAAGAAAAATTGGCCCTAGCATTTGTCCTCGCAATCCAAAAAATATGTCATTATATCTTGCTTCAAACTACTAAGGTCGTGGAAGATTCTAACCCTATGCACTACTTGCTCAATCGCTTCCAAATTAACGGCAAATTCGCTCGATGGATTGTTATCCAACTACAATATGATTTAGAGTTCTCCACTCCCAAGAGAAAAAAAAATCCTTAGCCCTCGTTGAGCTAATATTGGATCTCCCCTCTAGTTCCCATAACACCCCGTCAATGAAGACTTCCTAGATGAACACATGTTTCTTATCACATTCGATGATCCATGGGATGGAGATATCCTAGTGTACCTTTTCACTCAAAAATTTGGCCCTCATCTCTCTCGAGACGACAGATTTTGCATCCGACATCAAGCATCATGTTACCTCCTCATCGGAGAATTCCTCTACCACAGGGGGGTAGATACAGTCCTCTACCTCTACGTCACAATTGAAGAATCTGAAAAGGTGTTGAATGATTGTCATAGTGGCACCTATTGGGGTCACCTTTAAGGAATTTCCACCACCCAGAAGGTCATCTAAGTTGCTTACTTCTGTCCCACCTTATTTCGCGATTGCATCCACACATTTAAGAATTGTGACAAGTGCCAACTATTTTCACATAAAGTGAGAGATCCACCAGCTCCCCTCCATCATGTTATCAGAACAAGCCCCTTCTGCAAGTGGGGCATCGATTTAATGACTTGTAATCCCCCGTCCAGTGACGGGCACAAATACATCGCAATCACAGTTGACTATTTCACCAAATGGCTCAATGCCATGCCCACATTCAACAACACAACTGACACAACAATCTTCTTCTTCTTTAACCATGACATCACCTGCTTTAGATCCCCCCTCCAGCTTGTGTCTAATCATGGAAAACATTTTGGGAATGAATTATTCGTTGAGTTGTCTGCCAAACTGGTCTTTTCCCATGAGTTCGCTTCACCATATTACACCCAATCAAACGAGCAAGTCAAAGTCGTCAATAAATTCCTCAAGACCATGCTCCAATGCACGATCAACAAACATAAAACCAACTAGCATCACATGATATTCTCTGCATTATGGGCATACTGCACAGTTTTCAAAATTGCCACTGGCTTCACACCATTCAACCTAGTTCATGGGGTGGAAGTCGTACTTCCCATCAAGTGTGAAATACCTACTTTGTGCACCACAATCAAACCCTTACCAGATACCACCCCAATAGAACAACTATTGCTCAATCTCAAATCTCTCGATGTAGATCATCGCTCATCCTTACAAAATAATGAGGCAACCAAGAAACGGTCCAAGGCCGTCTTCAATCATCAAGTTAACCTTCGATCCTTCACCAAAGTAGATCTCAGATTAGCCTACGAAATTGTGCATGATACCCTAGCCCACGAAAAAATTTGAATCTCTACAGTGGGGACCATATATCATCCGCCATTGCCTCAATAAATGTGCCTACATCCTAGCCCACCCCAAAGGGGCCACACTCAAAGACCCTGCCAATGGGTTATATCTAAAGAAATTCTACCCTTAGTATAGCCACTCTACCTTAAGGAATTTCTTTTTTTTTCCTAGATTTTTTAGTCTTGTTTCTCAAAAAATCCCCACAAAACCATATGTTTGATTCCTTACTCTTGTTTTGACAGATGCATTATTCAACCACCTACCACATCGGGTATGTCGATGGTGCCAGTTGTTGCACTTAGAATCTCACTTTGGCATCTTAGGCTAGTTACACCCCTGACCATGTATTACTACACTCTAGTGGTGTTTACCTCGGTATTGCCACCAATAACCAAGCAGAGTATGTCGTTGTCATTAGTCTCCTCTCAGAAGCCACTTATCTCCATATTCATCACTTAAGTGTCCTTTTAGATTGCCAGCTCATCATTCTACAGTTGAATAATGTGTATCGTGTACATGATCCATGCCTCTATCGTAATTACCTACAAGTTAAACTTCTATCACGAAATTTTGAGTCAATCACATTTACTCATATTCCCAGGAGCCTCAACCAAGTTGCATATCACGTGGCTAATAAATTCCTAGATTGGAATTTATACCATTAGCATACACTATTAACATTAATGCATCAAATAAAATAAATATCCATCCATCACATCAAACATATATACAAAACCACATGAAACATCATCATCAAACTATATATATAGATAGATAGATAGATAGATAGATATGGTTCCATAAGTGTCTCATCCAAAAAATATCCAATCACCTTAGCCCCATGGCTAGGCCCAAATCTCAAAAAATATGTGCTTGGCATCTACAAAATGGGATTTCACAAAATCCTATACATCATACAAAAGTGGGCCAAGCCCATACTAGAGGAGACACCTATGGAGCCCCTAACTCTAAAAATTCAACAGTCGGAGGGTCCACTGGTGGATCCTTGTCACTACGGGAATCTCTCCCCTCCCCACCTCAGGGCATATCACTCGCAGGGATGTGTCTAGTCAACGTTGCTCCAGCTACTACCACTTTTCGTACAATCAACCTCCATCCATGGTCCACACCTATACAGTGCTCAAGTATCTTCTCATCATGGATATGAGGCCATCTCTCCTCAGCTACTCCATCCACGACTGCATCCATTCATCACCTCATGTCCTCAATATCCTGAACCATCATCGTCGTGTCATCCCTAGTAGGAGCCTATGACATACCTGCCCTAGGGTCATCATATTGACAGTGGTGACATCTCACCCTGCCCTCCACATATTGCTCCTCCTCCTCCTCCGCAGTACATGTAAACACAGCCTCCAGGTCATTGCATCCCACATTTGCAAAGTCACACAAAAGGTTTCATGAGTCTCTATGATAGACAAATATATACATCCATGAGTATCAAACATGAAAAACAAAACAAGCATACCTCGGTGATCACAATGCTCTCCTGGCGGTAGGCACATGTCAAGGTGATGATGAAAGTCAATCCCAGAATATGAAAAATTGTATATAACTTGTGGGGTCTGCCTCCAGACCCCCTCAAAAAAATGCTTGAAATATTTCCCTCCATTGCCACCTCCATGGAAGGAAAATAGCTTACCCTACCTCATCAATCAAGGGTGGTGCATCGAAGATGGATCTAATATCACCTTTGGGCATAAGAGAATCACCCTATCCAATAAAAAGGTACACAACACTGAACTGAAAGGAAATTCCCCGCTCATGGAAGTCGTGCATCTATCTAAATAGGCCACCATATAGTCATGCATCAAGCGAGCTCATGAATACATGTTCCCCTCCATCACTCTCTCCATGATCGACAGATGTGCCCCAGAGATACGTTGTATCCCTAGTGACCCAAATATCCTCACAATCACTGAACAAAATACCTATATCATTAGAGATTTGATCATAGATATAATGACCACTCTCCCATTCATCATTGCATTCCCCAAACAATGTCGTGCAGTCGTCACTACCACTTTAACCCCCGGAGGAATCTGTGGTTGGGGCGCCAACTCCATTCCTCGGAATGGGAGCCCAGTCAAAATAGATATCCACATCAGCTGTAATCCAGAGATCATATCCCCGTACCTCAAAAAGACTCTGCTCTTAACTCCACATCCTAATAATAAAATTCAAGAGCATCATTTGGGACTGAATCAACGAGTAGTCAAAGAATCTCAAAAAACCTGCACAGGCCAATTGTCGATGGATATCCCAAACATCTTCCACTACCCTCTGTAGGGCATCCTAGTCCCTTTCTCACCACTGGATTGTAATACTTTACCAACACCCAATACAACAACAATTGAGTCATTTCTCATCATCCAGAAAACTCAAAACATCACAAAAATATCAAAATTCCACCTCTACGCGGCTACCTCATCCACAGTCGTGCACATTTGCGTGACTGCCAACCCAACAGACATGCGGCTACTATGCAATTGTCTTCCAAATAGTCACGCACAACATGTGTGGTTGTCCCCTATACATTTGCGCATAACTTGTGCAGTGGTCCCCCAAACAGTTGCGCACATTTGGCATGGTTATCTTCATTCCTCTACGTCCATCCGCGTGGAAAAATCCCTCGTATCCGTGCACTTGTGGGTGGTAGATATTTCCACAATCGTGCAAATTGTGTGCAACTTTTGCAATTACTCCCACACAAAAATGCACTGAAACCAACCCTTTTCCCTCGCAAACACTCCCATCCCCTCATAAAAATGATCGTACAGCCCCCAACCCCATCAAAAATAACCCTAAAATATGTAGGATGTCCTGACGGCTTACTTGGCTCTCTCACAAGATGAATCTGAATCCTTTTACCCGCCTACAGCTCTGAAATGCACACAAATCAGTTCTCAAACCTCAACTTGTGCAATTACAAATGAGGAGGTATTATGGGCCCCACACCCTTATATACGCCCCTTTCCCAATCTTTAACACCCCCATTTAGATACTTAGTACCTTCATTTTTCACATTGTTTGTGGCATAGGGATCCTAACCCTGCCATCTACATCATTTCATTCTACACTTCCCATTTCATCACAACACCCCGAGGCGTTATTTTTTGCACCCCGGGCATAGGTACGCACGTTTCTTGTCCATTACTCATTAAATAATTGTCATATGTTCTCTTTTATCAGATATTTTTCACATCGGGTATTTGGTTTTTGTATGTACAGGTACTTATCATGTGCACCAATCATCACTTCAGTCTTGGCCACCCTATGGCCCCTTCATGTATATGTTCAAAATTGGCATGCACTCACGCCCCCTGCACACAGTTGCATATCCAAGTTATACCTCTAGACATTTACCCTTAGGATCCTCAAACTCGGTTTCATGGTACCATCACCTCCATTGCATTCAAGTATTGTCAACCAATAGCGCTTTCACCTCCATGAGTTGTCCCACATATATTTACCCCTTGACATATTCACACTCATGTTGTTTTATATATTAGGATCGGGAATCTTGGTAGTGTTACACCCCAGAATAAGAACCTCATACTTCTTCCTCATCATCATGCTAACTACCCCATTATGGACTCCCACATCACGTTTTTGGTTACGTCAAATACACCTCTGCATTATCATTAACCCTCCATATCATCCAACATCAATTTCTCGTCTACAATATCATCCTCAATTCACCTACCTAGTACAGAAACCCACCAATGGGGCCCCTACACTTCATCAATTAGATTCCCCTACTTTCACCCCATGAGACCAAGCGATCCTTCATTGGGACACCTGTTTCTGTACATGTACTTTCAACCCAATCATTCTTTATTTATTTGGTAATTGTATAAAGCTCATTTCCAATTCCAACAAGTAGAGTAGATTTTTTCCATCGCAACCGATGGTACCTTTTTGTTTGGCACATAGAAACCCATTCTACCCTTGGTTGGGAAATTCCCCTTTCATCACCATCTTTGCAAAGGTATCCATATCATGGCCCAAATACCAACTACCACTAACACCCCTCTCCTACACATCTATATTTTGACCTTTAATCCACCCCTTTGTAGTTTGACCATTCCAACACAGTTTACCTAATATCTGGTCCTCCCCCTAACACCATATCGCGTTTTACGATTGCTGACATAATTCCATTTTCCCCCAACCAAGGGAATTTCTCGAGTCCCATACATATTTAATTTCGTTCATGTCACCATGTCATCCATCTCCTCCTCCATTCATTCCCTGATACCTGTTTGATCAAATCGATGCCAACAATTCCTTCACTTCTTGCAGTCACGCCCCTTCCCTGTCGACATCAGCACAAGTTTCTAGGAAGATGGAAGTATCTTGTCTCTCAGTCCCTTATTACTAAGTAGTCTTGGACAGCACAGAAAGAGTCCTCATTTATTTATGATCTTGTTGACCCCCATGACATTTGACTTCAACAAAGTTTCATGTTACAGTGGGTCTTACTATGCAACCGTTGCAATTTTCAGTAATTTCTGAAGAACTATGAATTTGCTAGGCCATCAATGCCTCCAAATTATTCATACCTCGATTCAGATCATGCTCAGTAATCATAACCATCATCTTCCATTGTTTGATGCCCCCGTGGGCGCTGCAGACATCTATTTCATCAACAATATTTGGTTTCCTTCATTTCATTTATGGTTTCATAACACGAGCATGGACCATGCCCGCCTCGTTTTTACATAGTTTTTCATTTCAGTTTTTTTTTGGAGAATATTGGTCTCATTCAGAATCCCCTTTTCCTCCAATGGATCACTCTCACAGTTCCTCTCAATAGTCACTACAACTCTCCTCTACTATGGCAATTTCAGCAAAAGAAAAATTCATGCATTTTAGCTATACATATGCTCCTAAACTCACACATCAAGGGGCATCTATTATCACCAAAAAATTGTTCATAGAAATAAAGATAATGGATGAAGAAACAATCAACACAGATACATCATACTTCCAATATTTACAGAACCAATTCTAAGCAAGGTGACCAAAACTATGCAAAAAACCCATAAAGTTGTGCGTACTTCCAACAAAGACAACACATGCACATCCACGCGGGCCAAAACAGCTCCAAGCACGCACAGTGCATGGCCCGCATGAATTTCCATGAAGAAACCCATGTGAATATGGAAATGACACATTTATGAATTTGTTCAGGCCTCAACCACTTCTAGGGTGATGTAATTCAAGACAAGACCCCAAGATCAACCCAAAATCTCACCTTGGGATGACTGAAAAGATGGGATGTACCTCAAAAGCCTTCCCATTCATGCTTGGAGCAATTAATCAAATACCTTGTTATGATTCTATAAATAGAGGGCCATTTGTTATAGGATAAATCGGTATATGCGAACACTAACTGATCTCCCTAGACCCACCTAGATCTAGAACAAAACACACCAGAACATGACGCTTTCCTTAAGTTTTAAATATTGAATTTACTAACTAAAGAGATATAGGTGACATACC
>ML777559.1:150070-164737 GCA_009831015.1 Picea engelmannii | reverse complement strand
AAGAAGTAATATTATAAGCCATTGCCTTTATTGCAATCATTGACTTCGTCAATAATTACTTTTATTCATGCTCATGTATATTTCATATTGATAGTCATTGACAATTGAAGTACTAACCACTGCTGCACGTTTTAGTTTTACTTTCCTTGTCTCGCAAACAAGTGCCTGATCAGTGGAATACCTTCATTCTGACTATCTTTCTTGGCAGTAATCTGTGAAGGGGAAAACCTACTTTAACCTTTTGAGCCTTAACCTATTGATCATTTTCCTTTCAATACCCCAGATTACTAGGGATGTCTCCCTTGGGATTAACCACCCTGAATAGAAAGAGCCCCCCATCGAGGTGACAGTGGGTGGGGAAGCTCCTGTTACGCCAGTTTGACTCTTGCCTTCAAGCTACTTAAACTATCCTACAAACTGAGCGATAACAAGAGGAATGGATGTCCACTTGGGATTTGAAGGAACGAAGTCCAATGGACATGGAGAAGAGAAAAATAAAGAAGTGAGCATGATGAAGCTCATCAAAAATTTGCAAAAAGACGTCCAAATTCACCAAGATGATAATTAAAGGCTTAAGAAATCCAGGGAGCAATAGGAAGACTTCAACATGAAGTAGATGCAGATCCTAGAAAGAATAGAAAATAAATTGGATAAGGAGAGTGGCTCAAGAAAATCAGGAAATCACTAGTCTTCTGAGAAGAAAGGAAGAACAAGAAGTATTAACCGACATCACCAGCACTCCTCGAGGCATTCCAATAAGAGATCACATGGTAGATCAAGTCCATCCCCTGTAAGGAAGCATAAGAGTTCTGGGGTGGATGAGATACAAGGAGAAATGAACAAAATCAAACCTCATACATTTGATGGTGAGCACAAGAAGGATGAAGATGCAGAAACACGGTTGTTGGGCATGAGGAACAATTTTCAATTGCATAATTATTCTTCTCCTTCAGAAGGAATAATTGCCATCTATCAACTCAAAGGAAAGGCATCCATGTGATGGGAACAACTGGTGCAGGAGCAGCACATTAAAGAGAAAAATGTTACTTGGAGGGAATTCAAGAAGTATTTCGAAAAGAAATACTTGACTATGAGGTACTATGACAAGAAAATGAAAGAGTTCCTTGAACACAAGCTTGGGAGTATGTCAATAGATGAATATGAAAGAAGGTTTTTAGAATTGTTGAAGTGTGTTTCTTTCATCAAGGATAAAATAGTTAAGATTCAAAGGTATTTGAGTGGTTTTCCACCATTCATCGGTGACAAAATACAATATGATGATCCCAAAACATTGGAGGAGGCCATAAGGTGAGCTAAGTGCCTATACAACCAGCAAAAAGCAAGGCCAACTTTCCCAAAACCTTGGGAAGATAGGAAGAAATTCAATATGGATCAAAGGAAGAAGGGAATTAAGCCACCATTATTCAGAAATAATCCGCAGAGACAACCAATTTCTAGAGAACCCATAACAATTGAGACAGGTGGTAAAAGGTCAAGGCAGTCACCTATTCAATGTTGGGGTTGTAAAGGAGATCATATGTTTAGATATTGTCCCACAGAAGTGATAAAGTGAGATTTATTCATAATGTACAGCGAGTTGAAACAATGGGGTACATGGGCAGAAATGTACCCAGGATCTATGCATCCTTGGACAACAAGCAAGCCGAGTATCAGTCACATATGATTGAAGTGGAAGGTAAGATCAACCAAACCATTACTATTTTAATTGATTCAGGATCTAGTCATAGTTATATAGATCATAAGATGGTGGAAAGTTTGTATTTTCCAAGAAACAAGCATGGGAAATCTTGGTTGGTGCAGCTGGCTACTGGAGCAAAAAGAACAGTTAATGAGATGGTTAAGTCATGTCTTATGGACATGAATGGGCTGAGCACAAGGACAAATTTGAACGTCTTTCCTTTAGGTTCCTATGACTCTCTAATTGGGATGGATTGGTTGGACCAACATCATGATATCCTAGACTATCATAAAAAGGAATTTACTTTCTTGGATGAGGAAGGGAACCTAAGGAAAGTGTAGGGAATTCCCAGGGTAGTTGTTGTCCAAGCAATTTTAGCAATGCAGCTGAAGAAATGCTACAGGAAAGGCTGTCAAATATTTACAAATCATATGGAAGAAGCACCTAAGGATAAGGTGTCAAATATAGAGGATCATGTAGTCCTAGAATATTTTGAAGATGTGTTCAAGGTATCAGGACTACCCCCAAAGAGAGATATTGATTTCTCCATAAATTTGATACCTGGGGCAACTCTAGTATAAAAGACTCCTTACAGAATGAGTACATCGGAGCTAAAAGAGTTGCAAATGTAGCTTGAATAACTTCTGAAGAAGGGGTATATACGCCCAAGCGTGTCACCTTGGGGTGCCCCAGTCTTGTTCGTGAAGAAGAAAGATGGGACATTGAGATTGTGCATTGATTTCAGACAATTGAACAAGGTAACTATAAAGAACAAGTATCCCTTACCAAGGATTTATGATCTCTTCGATCAGTTGAAGGATGAAAGGATATTTTCGAAGATAGATCTTAGGTTAGGATACCATCAGGTAAGGATTAAAGAGGAAGATATCAACAAGACCACCTTCAGGACAAGGTATGGTCATTATGAGTTCACAGTGGTTCCATTTGGGTTGTCAAATGCACCAACTATTTCCATGTGCTTAATGAATGGTGTTTTCTGAGAATATTTAGACAAGTTTTTCATTGTATTTTTGGATGACATCCTTGTATATTCCAAGTCAGAAGAAGAGCATGAGCATCATTTGAAGATGGTGTTGCAAGTGCTAAGGGAGCATCAGTTGTATGACAAATTGAGCAAGTGTTCATTTTATCGAAACAGAGTTCACTACTTGGGGCATTTCATTTCAAAGGATGGGATAGCAGTGGATCCTGAGAAGATAGAATCCATTAAAGGGTGGACAACACCTAAGAATGTGACAGAATTCAGATCCTTTATGGGTCTAGTTGGTTACTACAGAAGGTTCATTGCAGGGTTTTCAAGAATAGGTCACCCCATCACTTCCTTGCAAAGGAAGGGGAAGAAGTTTCAATGGACAACAGAATGTGAAATGAGCTTCCAGTGATTGAAGCAGTTGTTAACCAGTGCTCCAATTCTATGGATTGTTGATCTGAACGAAGACCTCATTGTATGCACAGATGCATGTAAATAAGGATTGGGTGGAGTCCTCAGTCAAAATGGGTTTGTTGTATGTTATGAATCAAGGAAGTTGAAGGAGAATGAAAGGCTCTATGCCACTTACGATTTGGAGTTGGCATCCATAGTGCATGCTTTGAAGAAGTGGAGGCACTACCTCATGGGAAAGAGGTTTGAGCTGAGGACAGACCATAATGGTCTTAAATATGTATTTGATCAGCCAACTCTAAATGCCAGGAAAAGCAGATGGTTAGAGTTTCTCAGTGAATATGACTTTGATATAAAGAATATCGAGGGAAAAGAGAAGAAAGTGGTTGATGCACTCAGCAGAAGAGTGCATGACTTGCGTGCTACAACCATTAGCATGTGCCAATCAGATTTGAAAGACAGAATTGTGGAGGCTACAAAATCAGATTTGCAATACATGGCATTGGTAACAAAATTGCAGCAAGGTAAAATGTAGCAGAAAGTTGAGAATTACGAATTGAGAGTTGATGGAATCCTATTGTACAGAAAGAGAGTTTATGTACACAATTATTATGAATTGAGGAGTGTGATTTTAAAATAAATGCACAATGTACCTTATGTGGGACACCCAAGATATCAAAAAACAATTACAGCAGTCAAAATCCAATATTATTGGCCAGGCGTGAAGAAGGAAGTTGTTGATTTTGTTTCCAAGTGTTTGGAATGTCAAAAGGTAAAGGTTAAGCATAGACACCTAGCAGGTTTTCTACAGCCATTACCCATTCCTGAGTGGAAATGGGAAGTTGTAACAATGGATTTCATCACAGGATTTCCCAGAACAAGCAAGCAGCATGATGCAATCATGGTGGTGGTGGACAAGCTTACTAAAGCTTCCCATTTCATCCCTATGAAGACTACTCACACAGAAACCAATGTTACTGATATTTATATGAAGGAAGTAGCACGCATGCATGGCATACCCAAGACAATTGTGTCTGACAGAGACCCAAAGTTTACCTCAAAGTTTTGGAAGGGGTTATTCAAGGGGTTCTAAACAAATCTGAACTTCAGCACAACATATCATCCTGAGTCAAATGGGCAAACAGGAGTGGTGAACCAAGTGATAGAGGACATGTTAAGGATGTATGTGATGGAAAAACCATCTAAATGGGAAGATTATCTACACTTCATAGAATTTTCCTACAACAATGGGTATCAAGCATCACTGAAGATGAGCATGTTTGAAGCACTTTATGGCAGAAAGTGAAACACCCTAGTAAGTTGGGACAACCCAGCTGATAGGGCAGTGGTTGGGCCAGATTTTCTCAAGGAAATGGAAGAACAAATGTTGAAGATTAAGCAGAATTTGAAGGTTGCCCAGGATAGGCAGAAAAGATATACTGATAAGAACAGAACTCACGGGGAATTTCAAGTACGGGATCATGTTTTCTTAAAAGTGAAGGCCAACAGAAGCTCCCTGAAGTTGGTAAATTGTTCAAAGTTGGCATCTAGCTATTGTGGGTCATTTGAAATCCTAGAGAGGATTGGTCCAGTAGCATATATGCTTGCATTCCCTGCATCTATGTCTATAAATAATGTGTTTCATGTCTCTTTCTTTAATAAATATATACCTGATGCTAATCATGTTATTGATTGGAATGTGATTCAGGTGGAGAAACAAAGCACTTTTTAGGTGCATCTAGTGCGCATACTGGACTGGAAAAGAAAGCAGCTCCGTAATCGAGCCATAGGGCTTGTAAAAGTCCAGTGGACCTGGTACGATCCTGAGGACTCAACATGGGAGCATGAAAATGTTATGCGGACAGAGTATCTGCATCTTTTTGAAGATTTTGGAAATCTTGTTGTTTGTTATGTAAATAAGTTGCACTGAGGATAGTGAAAAAATAAGGGGAGGGGATTGTAACACCCAAGGCCAAGCCCCTATTGAATTGTAATTATGTTTATAGGCTAGTGAGACAAGTGTTTATAAGCTGAAAACTTATATGTTTATTAGGCCAGAGAGCCTAGATTCTTAAGGCCATGAGTCTAATTTTTGTATATGTAAATGCACATATCATTAATAAAATTTCATTGTTGTGTGTAGACCGACCACGAAGAAAGAGTTGTGGGGGACTAAGCTCTACTAGGTAGGGTGAGGGAAAGGGCTAAGTGTCCAGGATTAGGGGATAAGCTAAAGGGATTACCTCTAAAGGGATAATATTATATTATTCTTTCCAAAAGGCTAAGGTTGGACATAATCCATGTTGTCCTAAGTTCCTGGGGAAAGGGAACGAGTGTTAAGTGGAGCTCATGTAGCTTCAGGAAGACATGTGTCAACCTACACGTATGTAGTTTATAGCTGGGAAATCCAACTCATTGGGGGTTCACTTCCCATTATGGGTGGCTCCGCAAGTCTCACGTTCCCTCACCGTTCTCATGTTCCCTCACCATTCTTGTGACCCTCATGATTCTCGCAAGCCTGCCCTACGCCTCATTGGTTCACGCACTGAGTCATTGTCTTCATCAATGACCTTTGCATATATCATGCACCTATGGACCCTACAGGTGTTGTGAACTATCCTGTACCTTTCCTATGAAGCACAGTGCACCTGTACCTTCCTTGAGTCATACCGTACCTTAACGGTTTGTTGTTACTACCCACGCAGTTCCTTGACTGAGTGTGGTTTGTTTCCATCATTTGTTTTGTACTGAGTTTGGTTGTTGCCATCACCTTTTCTAGAATTGGCTTAGAAGCTGGATTGAAGAAGCAGGTTGTCAGGCCTGTGGTTTGAAGAGGCGGGTTATCAGGCCCGTGGATTGAAGAAGCAGGTTGTCAATCATGTGAACAATTGTCTCCAGGTAAGAGAGGTTGTTGGGGAAGTGATTTCCCATAGGGAGCCCAACCGCAGCTATAGTGCTTGGAGAATTCCTTTCTGGCTTGTTGTTGAAGCCATAGAAGGGAAGTGGGGCAGCCGAAGGAATGTTGAGTAGAGAAGGGGCACACTTCCTGGGGTGGGACAGGCATGTGGGGAATGATAGGTTGTAGTCTGTAGTGTGAGCTGGCTCCTGGGAGAAAATCCTTCATGTGATCTGTGTGATTTTCCTATTGTCCTTGCCAAGCCTAGGAATCCCTTGCCCAGTGGAGTTTAGTCCCAGCTCGAGGGTGACCCACTGCTAAGCGTGATGAGCAGTGTAGTCTAAGGCTGGGAGGTTCGTGGAAGGTCTACACGCATTTGGTGTTCATCTATTAAAAGATAAGTACCAAATCTCTATGATTGTATGTTGTGTAATTGTATATGTGTTACAATTGATCAGTAATGCCTGGATATATCATATATGATGTATGTGTAGGCTTACTGTCATTTCCGCATTAATCTGTGTGTTATTAGAATATGTTGTCTGTATGCATATATTGTCTTCATGTTTTAATGTTATTTTTGCATGAATAGTTGCATGAACAGAATGTTATAGCTGTTAATTTGCATTAGTTAATATATGCATATAAATACACAAATTGGTATCAGAGCTAAGTGAAACGTCCAAGAAGTAGCGTTGCCCAGCTTTTGGGGGAGTGGGGATGTTACAAATTGGTATCGGAGCTAGAAGAAATGATACAATGGTTTGGGTAGCGTGTCTTGGCAAAGGTGGATGGTCGGGGACATTACAGAAAAAAAAGTGATGCAATTGTTAGTATGCACAATTTTGAAAATTGTTTGTAAGCCACTGTAAATGTGCAATGAAAATATTGTGTGCATGGAATGCTAATAATATATTTGGTTGTGTGAAGGTTGAAATTTTCAGGATGATGGTCTTGGATATGCCAGCAAAGTAAGTACTTAAGGAAGGTCGATGCATATTATTGCAAAAATCCAAACAATTATGAGAAGGGATCTCATACTTGCAGGATTTGAGTTCCTATATGGAACAGATCTGAAAATGGATAAGTGCAATTGGAATTTTGTGGGTAAAAAATTTAAAATATTTTGATTTAAAATTCATGTAAAAATATCTCATGGTTATTGTATGCATGTGATACAAGTGAGATGACAAATCTGCCCTAAAGGGACAAATGATGGTTGCTAAGATGAAAAGCATGGAAAATGCCATTGTTGTGACATTGAACCCCATGATATGCCTTGATCATCATTGAGATGAACCATTCCATGTTGGAGAAAGATAGAGGGATGCCTTGGTTGTAATACTCTATAAGTATTGGTACTCTTCCTACCCAAGGAAACCTTGGAAAATGATGGATCACCCAAGGAACTGTGTAACAGAGAAGGGGATGCATGATCATGGAGGGTGAGTGACTGCAAGGAAGAGAAGACTTGAATATTTCATGTTACATGCTAGCTTGGATCATGAGTGCATTGGTTGTGTCTAAGAAAATAGTGAGTCGAGTAAATGTGGCAGCCATGTGGATGTAGATCCATGAATTGCACTAGCATGTTGTTGAAATTCCAAGAGTATGAGAGAGGACCAGACTAAGGAGAGGAAGACATTGTTGAAGCAGCTGAAAGATGAATGCCATGACATGATTGGATATGGAAAGGATATGATTCCACATAAGGTTATGATAGCCTTCCTACTATAATCGATGTTTGGACTGCAACCTTTTTGACAACACTAAAGGGAACCCAATAATTATATTCTTGGTGTTGTGTTTGGTTTGAAAAGGAGGGCATCCAAATGGTTGAGAAAGAAATAGGAAGTCTGTGGATGATGTGTCGAGGCATTGGCCAAATCTACCAGTTCACCATGGTGGAATGCATGACATAGTTATGTGGTATTATGGATTCAATGCAAGGATGCATTATGTAGACGTGGCCATGGGCATTGGCACATTGATTTTTATTTTAATGGTAACTATTTGTTGAATTATGAAAAGTTTGTGGTGTTGAAAATGCACAATGAATGATATCTTCATTCTATTTAATATGAATACTAGTTGGAGGTGATTGAAAAGTTAGATTGTTACAATTCTAAGATTACTTTCTCAGCTACTGAAAATGTTACAAGATAGCATGATAATGTGCATGAATATTGACAGTTTGTTTGGATAAGTGAAATTGAGGAAATTGCAAGTGGAGTGGTCTTGGATATGTCACTAATGTAAGCCTATAAGGAAGACTAATATATATTGTTGCAAGAGCCAAACATTATGAGTAGAAACCTCATGCCTAGGAAATTTTATTTTCTT
Source organism: Picea engelmannii (assembly GCA_009831015.1). Lineage (NCBI taxonomy): Eukaryota > Viridiplantae > Streptophyta > Pinopsida > Pinales > Pinaceae > Picea > Picea engelmannii. Next base: position 156,397 of record ML777559.1, on the reverse strand, counting down.
GTATAAAATAGTTTTGGAAATTTTAAAATTGCTAACAATCTATTTGCCTACATGGAAATTGAGAAAATTGCAAGGAGAATGGTATTGGATATGGAAGGGATGTAAGACCATAAAGAAGATTGATTCTTGTTGTTGCAAAATCCAAATGAATTGTGAGCGAGAAGCTCATGCTTGGGAAATTTTGTTTTCCTATATAAAACATAATTGACATTTACTGAGCGAAATTGTTATGATGATTGTATGTGTGTAATATAGATGAGATGTTGTCTATTGAAGTTGGAAGCTCAAGAAGAGGACCAACAGAAGGAAATAGAGCTCAAGGACAAAGTCATGGAACAAAGAAATTCCGGTGGACCTGTTGCAACTGGATTTCCTAGAGTTGCAACTCTTATACTGCATGGCCAAGTGCACTAGATCCCTGAATAGAAGTGGTACATAGTGAAGGAAACAGAGTAGAGAAGGGGGTACACTTCCTTGGGTTTTGTAAGATAATGGGGAATGAGAGCTTATTGGTTGGAACTGTTGCCAAGAATATAAAATTGTAAAATCCTTGTGCATTTTTTGGGTCGGAGTGCCTATGTATGTATGTTTTTAGGCCGCAGTTACTATCTATATAAGAATTTTGGTAGATTGCATGTATGGATTAAAGCTTGGAAAGCCTAGATTTGTAATATTAGGAACATCACTATGATGTTTTGCACCGAGGACAATGCAAAAAATAAGGGGAGGGGGATGCAAGATCCCTATAAACTAAAATGTATTATGTAAATGTGACTTAGGCTGGTGAGTCGATACATTAAAAGGACGAGGTGCCTAGAAATGTAATACTTCTATATGTATTAATAAAACACATCGTTGGTTGCAAGATGGAAAAGGACAAGAGATAGGGGGATATGATTCCACGAGAGAGGGGGGATAAAGGGGATAAGCCTTTTATTATTATTTTTTCACCCATATTGGTTTTATTTGGGGAAAGTGATGACATGAGCTTCTTGGGGAGTTTATGTGGTTCTTGATTTTGGGTAATTATGTAAACCTCTCTTTGGGTTGTTTGGGGGTTGTGCACTCCTTGGGTTGCTAATCCTTTGGCTCATTCATTCAGTCATTATTCATTCATGGTTGTGCCTTGATTGGTTTCTTACTCATTTGTTTCTCATTCATTTTTTGTATTTCTTCATTCATGTTTGTGCCTTCATTGGTTGCTCACTCATTTGTTGCTCATTCATTTTTGGGAGTTCTTCATTCATGGTTGTTTATCATTTCTTCGATCTTTCTCATTCATGTGCTCTTGGTCTGGGCATGGAAACGAATGGTTGGAGGTAGAGATCCATTGCTAGATGGTTGTGAAGAATTATTGATCATTCCAGGAGGGAATGGATGCATCTGTGCATGAGAATGATGGAAGTTTTGAAAGAACTATCCATAGTTGAGAATCCTTCGAGTTATAGCATTGAGATTTCCTTACTAGTAGCACTAGAACATTGGAGAGAAATGGAACATCTTGAGGGACTACATGGCAGAGAAAAGGGGTTCATTTCTTTGGGTTGTGTGGGTTGAAGGGGAAGAGAGTTGTTGAATTAGCATTGTTGTGTGGTTGGGAAAACCTAATAGCTTGATAGCTGATTGTTGTGTGTTTAGAGTAGGCATAGGACCTATCCTCGTGGATTCATAACCCTAGCTCGCAAGTGACTTGTTGTTGAGATTTGGAACAACAGTGTCCATGGTTGGGAGGAACGTCCTTGGTCTGTAGCCAGTTGGTTAATGTTTTATAATGAAGATAAGTGTTCTCTATGTTTTCTATATAATGTATATTTAGTTGTGTATTTATTTAGCTCTCAGATGTAATTCTATGTGCATACTTTCTAGTTAGTGTTGTGCATGGCATGATGTTTATGTATTGGATGGTTTATCATGAATATTGTTAATCACATGTGTTGAATCCATGTTCTTGATTAATTAAAGATTGGAAAAAAAATTCAAAATTTGTTCAAGAAGTGCGTCCTGGAAGTAATGTGGTCCAGCCTGTTGGTGGTTGGATACATTACAGCCACATATACAACAAGTTCAATACTCTAGTCGATCACTACTCATGGATCGATTTAGAATATATAAGCAACCAAACAAATAGATGTAGGTTGATGGTACGAATCATAGGTGCATGGTAGAAAGCACGTTCAATCATGTAGATCACTTGGAACTTTTGAATATTGTTTCAAAACAAAATGATAGAAAAGGCCAATTTCTTGTTATATATGATCAAATCAGATTGTTGTTTGGTGAAACAATGTTGATGGTCAAAATTGTAGATCGTTGATGTGCATAATAGTTAGATAGCTAAGAGATATTTTCTATTTGGATAAAGATTACATTGTTGATAGAGATATAGAATTCTTAACAACATATCGCTCAATAGAATTGGTAGACTAGAATAACTCAAGTTTTAAACTTCCAGTCACATTTTGATTGCATGAATTCAACTTCAATATAATGTCAATTTTTTTAATTTATCACATATGTTTTAATAATAGATTAGATCTACTTGGAATCATTTGAAATAATTCAATTCAAAGATATAATATCATAAATCATTTTCAACAAATCAAGTTTGCTTTCATTTAGATCTTGTCTTTGTCTTTGCCATTACATTGTAGATCTATGTATTAGCTTCCAGTGTATACTACACTCTCATGTATCACTACCATGAGGATTTATAGTTCCTCACCTTCCATGGTGTTATTGTGCCCTTAAGACCATAAGAGCTCTAATACCATGTTAACAAATAGAGCACAAGCAAGCACAATAAGAGAATTTGGCGGAAAAGGGTTTTAAGCCATTCTCAATAGTTGTATTGATCTCATAATATTAATTTATAGTACATGGATATGACCACTTCTATATCTACATATTATTAGAAACTCATCAGTGGATAATGATAACACCTCATCAATAGATAATGATGAAAAATTATAAGAAGGTGGTCTCAAAATTTGTGATTGTCTAGGGACTCACAATCTAACACTAATAATGGTGGGGATGCTCTCTAAGGATATTAACCAGTGTTTGGGTCAAACTTTCTCTCATAAAATTTTTGTATGAAGTTAGGCATTGAATTCGTGCCCATACCTTCTTTGGAATTCTAACGTGTTTAGTATGGTATTGAAAACACCAAGATAATATTTTATCTTAAACCTGGTCCAATCTTTTGTAGAGGGCTACCAGACTTAAAGAATTATTGAAATTCTAGTCATACTTTGATTTGATTGTAATCTTCATTTCTATTTTTCTATTCTATGTTCAATACAAAAAAATAGTAATAAATAAATATTATATATATATATAACAAAATGCTATAAGGATGATCTATTCTAAGCTTAAAAATAAACTTCCTTTTTACTCTAATCCCATGATGTACTTTTTGTGAGAGAAAAAGGGATAAGAGGACCTATAGGGGCTATAGATAGCCAAGTTGTCTTCCCACGTTCCCCTCAACTTAGCCTCAAGAGGGCGTTGAAATGTCGATTGCATAAGTGACATTTCACGATCAACATGGTTTGGCGATCATAGTAGGGAAACCCAATTTTGAACTGATATTTATTGCTTATATTTTGGTTCTTTTCACATTTTATGTTCTTATTTTGTTGTAACTTATTTGGTTGAAATTCCATCATTCTTAGACTTTTTGTTGTTCTTATGATTATATCCAATGAATCTCAACCTAGGTTAATTCCAAATCACCTTGATCAAACGAATGTTCTAAATCAACTTCTTGATTTAATTGTACATACTACTACTATTCTTGAAAATAGAGTTTTTTTTTAATGGTATCAAATGTTAGTAACCCATATGTTTTATGAGATATGCCCTCATGTTCTATAGGTTGATTAATCATTTTCTTAACGTTATTTTTCTTATTGTTCATGACAAAACCTACTATATTGCACCTTGATTTTCCAATTGAATTTCTTAATTAATTGAATCTTACCTCTTCTCTTTTTGTTTATATCCTTGAGACTACTCAGACTGAAGAACAATTGGAAGAATCTTGGGAATTTATTTCCTAAGATATTGACATTCAAGAAAGAATAGATCATGTTGAAAGACAAATATGTGTCCACCCTATCATATTTTGAAGTAAATCTTGTTAGCCTATGCTCACTCCTCATCGACATTCTCATATAATTAGAGGAGATTCACCTAAGTTTGAACCTTTTAATAATATTAGCACATGTATAAAAGTACAATGATTTCGTAAAAGAATTTTTCCCTTATCTAACTCCGATGATGATCTTTTGAGCCCTCTATATTTTGGTTCCCAATTTTCTCATTATTTTATCAATATGACTTCTATGAATACGGGTTAATCAATAAGTTCCCAAGCATCTACTTCTCAACTCATTAGGAATATGTGTAGCCATTATGCCCTTGTTCAATATACCACCAACCCCAACAAGGTTATATAGAAGTACATACTATTCCAATTCAAGGAAAATATAAATGCCACTCCTTGGCCTATACGTTCTCCCACCCACTTCCATGCCTTTACCTAAATTCAAATATCACTTTCTTATATTCTTAGGGGATGGTGTTGTAACTACAAATTAACACATGAGTGCCTTCTCAAATTCCTAGAATAACAATGGGGCAAATGATAACAATATTTGCTTGTGTCTTTTTGTTAACTCTCTAGAAAGAAGAGCATCCTCATATTTCTTTGATCAAAATATTCTCAACATGAGCATAATTATGTTAAGCATAATTATGTTATTGGTTTAAATCAACCTTTGGGAATGCACAAAGCCCAATTAACCCAATTAATAATTATAATAATCTAACTTACAATCTAGGTGAGACAATTAAATATTTTAAACTCCATTTTACTATATTATACAATCTAATTCATGAGGTTATTAGACCCACAAATCAAGTTGCAATAATGCACTACTATAACACTTTGCCTCCTCCTTTTTCAAAATTGTTTAGAGGGGGAAACTATAGAACTTCAGTTCAACTTTACATACCTACTTAGAATTTGAAGAACAATATTTAGGAACATGTATGCCTCTTAAATATCTTGGGGAAAATACCGATGTATCCATTTTTTTACAGTTGGTTCAAGACATGAAAAACTACTTAATTTCCTTTGGAAGGAAATTGGTGACTCAATTTACCCTTGAATCGTTCTTCTAGGCCCCTCCTAGACCTCCACCAAATTTTCAACCTAAGAATGTGCTTCCTCACTCATGGTGCAATTTGTGTGTTGATACTCATGACATGGGTACTTGTGAAGTTTTTATTCTAGCAAACAAACATTTTCAAAGAAAGAAAATTGCGGAAACCATTGTAGATTTAGATCAGGTTGAAGAAGAAGATTTTTTTATTGTTTCAATAATAAATCATACCTTAAGTGGTATAAACAAGATAAATCCACTACCAAATAACATGAATGATGCTACTAATCATGGTAAATTTCCAAAAAAAAACACTTTGAATACTCATACTTTTGTTGTTTCCACTTCAAAATAGCAAATTTCTAATGGTGTCCCACCTAAAAAAAAAAAAACCCTTACTTGCAACACCTTCTTTTCATTTTTATAATATTGTAAATGGTCCTGTTTCTACCAAGGATGACATTACTATGTTAGATGCTCTTATACATCCTGAGTAGCAAGAAAAACTTACACAAAGCACTTGCTATCATATCATAGCCAAAAGTGCAACAACAACCCAAATTTTTTTATAAGAACATTGTCATTGTATTCAATGAAGAGAATTTTGGTTAAGAATTCTTGGCTACATGCTCTTTAAGATATCCCATTAAGAATCCTCCATTCTATGTGTCTATGAAAATCATGGATAAAATTGTTCATTGATTCCTCGTGGATGGAGGATCTAATCCTAATGTTACGTCCAAGATCATCAAGGAAAAACTCGGCTTGTATTATACCAAAACAATCCTAGAAACACCGTCCTTGCTTTCAATAAACAATGGCAATCCACTATTGGGTAAGTCAAATAAGTAACCCTAGTTATGGGTGATTACACTAAGATTCGAACAATTTGCAATATTCAAGTGATGGATATGGGAGTGAGTAATTATTCTATGATTGGAAAACTTTGATGGGTGGTTACTTGAGCTTGGATGGTATGCATTTGGTTATTCCTAAAAACAAAAAGAACAACATAGCTTCGAGAGAAGGGAATATCACTCCTTATATCGAAAGTCTTCTACAACCAAACGTGAACTTTATTAAGATTGAGTAATGAGATGATTCTGACACCATATGCCTTGATGATAACAAACTTCCAAAGGTTCTAGTTCCTTTAGAA
>ML777559.1:136317-149805 GCA_009831015.1 Picea engelmannii | reverse complement strand
TATATATATATATATATATATATATATATATATATATATATATCTTGGATTATTTCTCGATTTTAGGGATGTTTTTGCTTAATCTTGCGCTGAATTATGTGGATTTCATCCAAACATTATTCAACATGCTATATACATCAAGGACAATGTCATACCTGTCAAGAAAATACAACGCCTTACCAATCCATATTTAGAAACCATTCTCTGAATGGAAATTGATAAAATGATTGAGGCAAATATCACATTCCTAGTAAAATTATCTAAATGGGTAGCTAACTTAGTACTTGTTCAAAAGAAAAATAGGGACATTAGACTATGTGTTGACTTTTGTGCTCTTAATCGAGCTAGTGTTAAAGACAACTTTACACTCTCCAACATGGAACTAAGTAATATGCAGGCATTGGACTAACTTCATACACCCCCATCCATTGCCCGCTAAGATAGAATAATGTTGATGAAGGAATAAGTTGGTGCTTTCATTGACCAACCACCTTTCTAGTCGCCACCAATTATAGTAATGTGATATCGAGTCTTGAGTTCATAAAGATTGCCTCTATTTATTTCTATATCTTAGCTTAGATTGATACCTACCTTCCTTCCACCCATTACTAACAGTTAATTAGGGTAGGAAGGACCTGGTGTGGAAACTAGTATTAGATGGTAGGGTCAACATGTACGTAAATGAGCTTGTATTAAGTTGCGAGATCTCAAATGATGTTATTTCTTAATGGTTTCTCTGGATATAATCAAATATGCATCAAAATAAAGGACCATTTCAAAATAACTTTGACCTCCATATGGGGCACTTTTGCATATGAATGTATGCCTTTTGGCTTAATAAACACAAGTGCCACTTTTCAAAGAGCCATACATATAAATTTTGATGACCTAATAGGTTTCATTATCCAAGATTGTCTTGATGATCTTACCGTTCATTCTAAATTACATGAGGATGACTCACTTACTAAGTAATAAGACGAGTGCATATCTATCCTTATTAAGCAAGCCCAAACAAAGGAGTTTATTATAGAAGTTAAAACCACTGGCATAAAGAGGAGCTTAGGGGGTTTTGGGTATCAAACATTCCTCGATCTCCCTTTTGTCCCCAGCCTTCCTTTCATCACAAGAGTCATAAATCAGAGGGTTTTAAGGTGGATTCGAAGGTCTGGACCTTTCAAATCCCCATAAATCACTTCTATTTAAAGATACATATCCCCTTTCTTTATAATAATTGTTGTGTTATTTATTTGAATAATTGGAGAGCCATGTAAAGAGATTTATGCCCCGAAAATCACTCACTGGGTTGGGTATTAATCCAATCACTCAATTATTATATAGAAATTTGTGGTCACTCAGATCTCCTTCCGGGGAGAGTTGGCATCAATTGGTGATCACCTTCAACAAGTTTTTCTTTGTTGTAGAAAATTTGTCTTGTCATTGAATCCAAAAATATATATTTTTGGTGTTTCATCTAGGAAGCGTCTTAGTCATATTATTTTTTATTATGGCATATGTATTTCCCAATAAAGGGTACACATTATCTAGAATCTAACTCCTCCTTCCATGAATAAGGAGATACAATCTTTCATGGGAAAAACAAACTTTGTAAGAAGGCTTATTCTAGGTTTTTCCCAAAGAGTTAAACCCATTCATAATTTTCTAAAAAGAGGACCAAGAATTTTGTTAGACAAAAGACACTTAAAAGGATTTCAAAGATATCAAAGAAGTCATATATTCTTCTCTCGTACTTTTCAAACTTGACTTTTCGAGAGATTTCATCATTTATACTATTGCTATGAAAGGAATCAATTCAACTATTCTTATGCAAATGTATGATCTGGAATACGAGAAGATTATAGCCTTCATGTACTAGAGTCTTGATGAAGCCAAGATGAAATATTCATTAATTGAAAAACATGTTTTTTCCTTAATCAAATTTATGGAATTTTTTTCCATTTATTCTCAAAAATCATACTAAGATAAAAGTCCCATTAATAGAAATCAAATTCTTGTTGTCATAAAACCTCTCTGTCTAAAACACTAGCACATTGGTTAGCTAAAATTCAAGAGCATGATCTTGAGATTACTACATCTAACACCACTAAGTGTCAAGATTTAGCGCTTCATTTATCTCAACATGTCTTCTTTGTTTGTTATTGATTATGAGAATATTGATCCTGCATATCACCTTTGATAGGATCACATCATTCACTACTTTCAAAATGAATGATGTCCTCCTCACCTTGAAAATCATGAAAAATGGGGATCAAAACTTGACCCATCCAAATATGTCATCCAAATCAATCGATGGCATGATTTTACATTGTGCGAATCATGATACTTCACAAAGTATGCTAATAGTTCTTCATGGTATGGCCATTCAATCCTTTCGTATTGGTAGGCACTATGCAACTAATGTCGCGACTTATAAGATTATACGGTCTAGTTTTATCGGCCCTCTATATTTAAATATTCTTACCATTTCATACAATCTTGTGATTTATGTCAACGTACAATTAGATTAGAAAAACTTTAAGAAATGCAAAATTGGTTCATCTAGATTTTCCTTTTGGAAAACGGGATCTAGACCTTATTTATTCAGTCAATCCTCTATCTTCAACATGTCATGTTTTCATCATTGAAGTTATTGATTGCTTCACTAAGTCAGTGGAAATTGTCCCTTTTAAAAATGCAAACGATGAACATGTAATATATTTTCTCAAAATGAATATATTTTCTAGATTTGGTTTCTCTTTGAAAATCATCTCCAACAATGGCCCCGATTTTATCTTTGGGAAATTAATTAGTTTTTTAATCAAGTTCAATGTTAAAATTCAACATCTTCAATGTACTACTCGTAGGGAAATGTTCAAGCTAAGTCCACAAACAAAACCCCCATTAAAATTCTCAAAAAGATCACTAGGGACAAACCATGCCAATAGCACACTTAGTTATTGTATGCCTCGTGGGTTTATCATATTACTACCAAAATTAGCACTAGAGAAACCCTTTTCCAATTGATATACAGATAAGAAGTAATCATGCTTATTGAACTTGATTTAGCTTCTTTCCAACTAGCCTTTCAAACTAAATATTTAAATAATTGCAAGCCTCATCAAAGGCATAACACTCCACGGGCCTTAGAAGTGCAATGTAGTCAAGCCTCAATGAATCTAAAACTTAGGTAATATGTTTTCAAGAAGCATTTTGATAACATATCCAATTTCAAAACCTTGAATATTGGACAATGTATATTTTTTTGAGGCTTGGACAATGCAAAAAAGGAAAGCATACAAAATTCCAAAACTTTGGCTTGAACCTTACATTGTTGTTGTTGTCATTGAAAATAATGCTTATATGATTAAGGATGAGTGTGAGACGTTATTTTATTATACCACCAATGGGTCCGACTTGAAGCATTATTTCACCCTTGGCCAAATGGTATGAATAGAAATGTGTGTGTGTATGTTTGTGTGTGTGTGTCTGTAATTTTGTTTTTTACTCGAAATATATTTCACATGGAAACTTGACAAGCACTTCCCCTCTTTCTAAGGATGGTACCCATGGTAAACTAGAATCAACGGAAGATCAAGGCTTTGTCGACATTCTCATGATGATCATAATATCCAACATACAGATCATGAAGAGAAACATGCTACAACGTGAGATTTGAACTCGGGTGGGGAGAATAACAATTTTCCTCACAACCACTCGAGCTAAACCCACTTGACATGTATATATCTACGCACACATATATATGAGTGTGGGTGTACACACACACACACACATATGTGTGTGTGTGTGTGTGTGTAATGAAACACTCAAGCATATCAACTATCTAAGGATGATTTGTCTTTATAAGAGGGGTTTCTTGAAAAACAAGGGTTCAATGATGGAGTTTTAATATTATATACTTCAAAGTCTCTCTTCTAATTTTTAGTTGAGAAGCATACTCTTTTTCTTGATAGACATGATAGGAGTATGTTTTCTTATTCTTTTTAGAATGCTCATTTTTTTTGTATGTGAAAGGGTTTATGAAATCGTTGAAGGTTTTCTAGTTTTTTGGATGATTGTAACAAGCACCCCGAGAACTGAACAATGAAGTATTAGATACTTCCCTTGGGTGGGGAGGATAACAATTTTCTTCACAACCACTTTAGATAAACCCACTTGAAATGTATATATCTACACACACACACACACACATATATATATAGAAAGAAAAAGAGGGAGATCTCTCTATGTGTGTGTGTGTGTGTGTACAGCAAGAGAGAGAGAGAGAGAGAGAGATCTCCCTCTCTCTATATGTGTGTGTGTGTGTTTGTGTAGATATATACATGTCAAGTGTGTCTAGCTCGAGTGGTTGTGTGCACACACACACATACACACATATACGAGTGTGTGTGTGTACACACATATACATGTAGACAAGTCTATGTATATATATATATATGTACGTGTATGTACACACACACACACATGACTTGTGTGTGTGTGTGTAATGAAACACTCAAGCATTTCAACTATCTAAGGATGATTTGTCTTTATAGAGGGGTTTCTTGCAAAACAGAGGTTCACTAATGGAGTTTTAATATTAGTATATTTAGACACTTAGGAGTTAGTTAAGATCAACTTGGTCTAATGTGTCGTTAGGTAAAATTATGTTTCTTAGTATGTTTCTTTAGTATGATTTTGTTGTTAGGAAATTCAACAATCACGATATGTTCCCGACATAGATTGATCTAACGATTCATATTCTCCTCGATCTTAACAACTACATTGATCTGTGGCTTAACACCTGATTGGTCCATGATCTTTATTTTAAAAACATGGAGATTCATTTCTTGATGATCGATTGTGAGAAACTCTCTTGTAAATCTCTCTGTAATATTTTCTTTTGCATTAATAAATTGCTCCAAGTGGCCACGTTGGTTGGGGTCGTGGATGTTTCACCGTAGGGGTTTTACCACGTCAAAACATCGGTGTGTTGATATTTGATATGGTTGTGTGAGTCATTACTAAAGGTGTTCATCCTCTGCTCGAATACATGTGTTGTCGAACATGGTATCAAAGCGCATTTGAAGACCCGCTCTCGTTGTAGATCGAGACTGTGAAGTCATGTTTCCTCATATCTATCTTATGTCGTTTCCATACATTTTTGGGCTGAGAGGATTGTTCCATTGCATCCCGAGCACTCATTTCATTTAGGGACACTTTTTATTTCACTCGAAAAGGTTTCCAGTTGCCCAAGATATGGTCATTTCAGTTAGATCTGGAGGTATAAATCCCTAATTTGCCCTTTTAAATTTTTGCAGAAATAATATTTTGGTTATTTATTTCGGTTTTTTGTTTTTTATTTCTGGGTTGCTACTCTTTTCTATCTGTGTATGCTCTTTTCCCTATGCAATCTCAGCAAATTAGAAACATATAAAAAAGGGTTTTCCTGTCTGCGTATGCTCTTTGTCGTGCACTTTTTGTGATCTCGGTAAATCAGAAATAGAGGAAAAACTTGCATTCTTTGAGTAAGCTAATCGAGATCTAACCCTTGTTGTTGTTGAGAAGCGAAATCTTTTTCTTGTGCGAAAAGAGTTTTTTATGACCAAGGTCATCTTCAACAATAATAACAACAATCCTCATTCTAAACAATACAAGATGTTTTGCACTAGCTCACTTGGTTAAAAGTTGTTTTATTAAGTAAGAGGTATTTAGTTCAAGTCTTTTTCTTGTTAATTTTTTTGAAAAAGTTCATGCATCCATTGTAAAGTGTATTTCACTTAAATTATAAAAGTAAATCACTAGAAGTAGTTTTAATATTTTATTTTAAAGTTATTTATTTTGCATGCAACTTTCTTTATAAAATAACTTCATTGTAAAAGTGATTCTCATTTATTCTATAAAAGTGGGTCACTTCATAAGCAACTTATTTGTAAAAGTGAGGCTATTAGGAGGGGTATCACCACGTGGACCAACTTCTACTTGCCACGTGGCTCTTTGGTTATCATTTATGTCTTTTTTCAAAAGGGCATAACTTTCACATCCGAAGTCCGTTTTCAATGCCGGGTTTTTTTAAACAAACTATTTTTTCGAGATCTTTCCATTCAAACCATTAGTTTCATTTTTTTTTGCATATTTTAATATGGCATCTCCTCCCAGTGATATTTTTTTTACTAGAACCAACTACTTCCAATGGAAATCCCATATGGAGGATTAATTAAGAAGTAAAGGATTGTACTGAATTACCTTGGGAAAAGAAGAAGAACCCGATGATGATGACAAGTATGTCAAATGGATTAATAGGAATGATGAAGACCGTGGAATAATTGGAATGTTCATCTCTCCTTATTTAAGGTTTCACTTTCAAGGACTTGATTCCCCAAACAAAGCTTGGGAAAAGCTTGAAGTTGTGTTTGGTAAACACAATATTATTCGAGCTCACCAAATGGAGAATCGGTTAATGACTTTAAGTCCAAATGATTTTCCTTGCATTGAAGATTACTTATCTAAGTTAAAAACACTTAGACTATTTTATATCAAATGCCAACTAGATATGCCAGAATATAGATGCATATATGTTATACTTGCTAAGCTTGGTATTGCATATTCTATTTTTGTATCTACCTTTTATGCCACTAGAGAAGCTCTAGGGAGTGCTTATCAAAAACCCTCTCTTGAGTCCTTTTGTGATGCTCTAATTCGAGAGAAAGATAAGAGTTTGGAACTTGGATTGATTACCACTACAGTTACCTCCAACAAATCCTTAGTAGTCCAGAAAAATGATAAATCCAAGAATCCCAAGAAGCAACATCCGCGCCACAACAACAAGCAAAACAAGGGTCCCAAACTCTCTCAACTAGCTTCCTCTCCTAATGGTGGCAAAGGAGCAAAATCTAAAAATAAGAAGACTGGCAGACATTGCAACTTTTGTGGGAAAGATGGCCATGATGAGTCCAAATGTTTTAAGAAGATAGTGGCTTTAGAAGCAGCGATGAAGAAGCACAACATCAGTATTGATTCTACTTCTTCATCTTCTTCTCATGGACATGCACTTTCTTCTTCTGGTTTCTCCTTCAATGAAACTTCTACTTCTTCTCTTGATGAGTGGCTTATTGATTCTGGAGCATCTTATCATATGGCTAAGAATAAAGCCATATTTTCTTCTCATAATGAATGTAACACCAAAAAAATATTTGTTAGTGATGATAGATCTCTTAGTGTTGTAGGGTCTGGAACAGTTCAGGTAGATAATTGTCATTTTAATGATGTATTATGTGTTCTAAGTCTTTCTTGCAACCTTCTATCAATATACCAAATCACTCATTCAAGTGAAGGTAAAACCGTAGAGTTTTCACCTCGCCAAGTTGTAATTAAGGATCTAAAATATCCTTGGCATGTTCTTGCAACTGGAATTGTTGATGATATTACTAGGTTGTACAAGTTTGACAACTTGGGTCATCACCTTTTCCATCAATTTTTGTTTCTCATAGCAATGACTTGAGAAAAATTTGGCATGAGCAGTTTGGTCATCTAAACTATCTTTCATTGCAACAACTATGTAATCAACAGATGGTGATTGGTATTCCTCTTGTTTCATGCAGAGATGGTGTGTGTGTCAGTTTTGTTCTCGTCAAACATCATCAGGACAATTTTGATAAACGTGTCTCTCTTGGCATGCCTCGACCCCTTTGCAACTTTCTCATAGTGACTTGTGTGGTCCACTTTCTTCTCCTTATTTTTTTGGGTGCAAGCATTTCTTAACTTTCATTGATGACTTTTCCATACACACTTGGGTTTACTTCCTAAAACGTAAGAGTGAAGTTTTTGACAATTTATTGGCCTACAAGGCCCTTGTAGAAAAGCAATATGGACATCAACTTCAAATATTAAGAACATATAATAGAGGTGAATATGTAAACAATCAATTTACAATTTACTACACTGCACAGGGAATCCAAATGCAACACATTGTTTCATATACACCACAACAAAATGATGTTGTTGAGAGAAAAAACCACACATTAAAAGAAATGGCTAATTGTATGATCCAATCTAAGGGATTAAGGATAAAGTATTGGGTGGAAGACATTAACTGTGCAAATTACATAGTAAATCACACTCCCATAAAGGCTCTTAAAAATATAACACCAGAAGAAGCATGGACTAAACTTAAGCCAGATGTAAGTCACTTCCATGTATTTGATAGTGTATCATGGGCTCACATTCCTGATGAGAAAAGGAAAGCGTTGTAGCCTAAAAGTGAGAAGTGTGTATTTGTTGGTTATTCTGAAGATGTCAAAGGTTGCAGACTTCTTCAACCACATTTTAATGAAATTGTTATTAGAAGAGATGTTAAATTTGATGAAAATCTCTTGGCATGAGATCCTAATTCGGCGTGTGTGCCTTTCTTCGGCCTATGAGTTATATTTGGTGTTTGTGCCTTCTTTTGTTCCTATACTAGTTTCTTCTTCTTCATATGATGATAGTGAAGATGAAAATCCACCTCCACCTGCTCACCTTCCTCCATATGAGTCCATTGAACCTGAACCTGCACCAGCACCACCACTTCCTAGGTGGGTCCATTCAACACGAGAAGTAGTTGGTGATCCTCTAGATCAACGTCGGAGACGTTCACAACTCCAACAAGCCTCTTCTCTTTTGGACCGAGTTTCATATACTCATGATCCAGAGACATTTGTAGAAGCTTCAAGTCATCCAAATTAGGATACAACAATGAATGAAGAGTAGCATTCTTTAATGGCAAATGATACTTGGGATCTTGTACCTCTTTTGAAAGGAAGAAAACGTGTCAGATGTAAATGGGTCTACAAAACTAAGTATGCATATTATGGAAGTGTTTAAATACAAAAGGATCAATTAGTTTCCAAAGGGTTCTCTCAAGTTGAAGGCATAGACTATAATGAAGCCTTTGCCCCTGTAGCCAAAATGAATTCTATCTGCCTTATTCTAGCCCTTGTTGCCTCACATAAGTGGGAGGTCCACCAAATGGATGTTAAATCCACCTTCTTACATAGGGATTTGCAAGAATAAATCTGCATGGAACAACCTCCTGGCTATGTCCAACATGACTATAATCTTGTTTGTTGCCTTAAGAAATCTCTTTATGGTCTTAAGCAAGCTCCTAGAGCTTAGTATGCCAAAACGGGCAGCTTTCTTCTTGATACCGACTTTTCTAGATTTCATTATGACCCCAATGTCTATACCAAGAAAGTAGGAATCCATCTCATAATCCATGTTCTTTATGTTGATGACCTTATCCTCGCTAGTAGTGACCCAAAACTTTTAAACCATGTGAAAACCAACCTTAAGAAGAAATTTGAAATGACAGACTTAAGCTATTTGCATTATTTCCTTAGCCTCCAAGTTTTGCAAACCAAAGAAGGAATTTTCTTTCCCAGTCTATGTATGCTTGTGACCTTCTTCATTGCTTTTACATGGAAGACTCAAAACCAACCCCTTCTCCCATACAATCTCAAGTCAAACTTGTTGTCACTTGTACTTCTCCTGAATTTGATGCCACTTTGTACCATCAGTTAGTTGGTATCCTATTATACTTGACTCATACCCATCCTGATCTTTCCTTTGCTATTGGTCTTGCTTCCTGGTATATGAAAACACCCCATGAAAGTCATTGGAAAGAAGCTAATAGAATACTTCGATATGTCTGGGTACAATTCAATTCACGATACATTACAGTTCGGGGGCGGCTCCTTTATTGGTTGGTTTCACTGATCCCTACATAAGATCAAGTTACAGACATTTTCACAAAGTATCTTACCAAAGCAAAGTTTTCCAAACTTCGATCTATGTTAGGAGTTCAAGAATTTGTCATTAAGGGGTGATAGGCTCTAATTCCTCCTTCCTTCTCCTATTGTGTCGCCTTTGTAAATCCTTCAATCCTATCCCAAGGTGTTTTTAAAGGGGAATGTTAGGATATTTAGACACTTAGGAGTTAGTTAAGATCAATTTGGTCTAATGTGTTGTTAGGTAAAAGTGTGTTTCTTAGTGTGTTTCTTTAGTATGCATTAGTATGCATTTGTAGTTAGGAAATATGACGGTCACGATATGTTCCCAACATAGAGTGATCTGATGGTTCATATTCTCCTCGATATTAATAACTACATTGATCTATGGCTTAACACTCAATTGGTCCATGATATTTATTTAAAGAGCATGGAGGGTCATTTGTCAATGATCGATTGTGAGAAACTCTCTTGTAAATCTCTCTGTAATATTTTAGTTTGCATTAATAAATTGCTCCAAGTGGCCACATTGGTTGGGGTCATGGATGTCTCCCTATAGGGGTGTTACCACTTCAAAACATCGGTGTGTTGATCTTTGATCTAGTTGTGTGAGTGGTTACAGAAGGTGTTCTTTCGATGTTGGAATACTTGTGTTGTCGAACATTTAATATTAGAGACTTTGAAGTCTCTCTTATAATTTATGGTTGAGAAGCATAGAATTTTTCTTAATAGACGTGATAGGAGCATGTCTTCTTATGCTTTTCAGAATGCTCATTTTTTTGGTATGGGAAAGGGTTTATGAAATCCTTGAAGGTTTTCTAGGTTTTTGGATGATTATAATGAGCACCCCGAGAACTGAATAATGAAGTATTAGATACTTCCCTTTTGATTCGTTCTAGTTAAACTATGTATATTTTGATTTCACCTTGAAATATTGAATTTTTTTTTCTTGAAATATGCATATGTGTGTGCACATACACAATTATATGTGTATGTGTGTGTGTGTGCATTCATACACACATACATACATGTGTGTGTACATAAAATAAAAAATAAAAAGGTTTTAGTTTTTATTTTTGAGTTATTTTCTTTATTAGTTTTGATTTTGTTTCTTTTTCCAAATCTCATGCATCCTCTAACCTTTGGCTTTGAGGAGAGAAAAGTACGACAATGTTTGTAGTTCATTTATGTTTGTTTCTCATCTACTAATTATATTGGTAGATCTTGACTTTGATGCTCACAGAAGTATATCTCAAGCACACTAGTTCAGACCTTAGACTAAGTTCTTATATGACGAAGCACATATGCTACGACATGCATTGGTGGATCCATCCCAAGTTTTCTTATTCTTTCCCATTATTCACCCCCCGTGCATATTTTTAGCTCTATAATGCATGAATGTTCGTTCTCCATGTTAAAAACAATATGATTTACTTGTTACTTCTGATTTTATATAGTGCACTGAAATCGATATCTCGTATAATTCAAAAAATGACCAATCTCAATAAACCAACTTCTCCTTTATATGTCTATCCTATTTTGTTACCCTCAAAGTCACTAGTCTACAAAAATAAAAATAAAATGAATTATAACCTAAATGTAATCAGCCCTCCCTATGAAGTCACCATATTTTGACCTCGGCTTTGGTCAACAAGAATCACTAATCTTTGTGAATTCATTCTAATAATCTAATTGATTTCCTTCTGAAATAACCTAAAGTTATAAAGCTTATTTGAATTGAACCTCATTTTGTAATACACTCATCACCCATTTATAACTAAGGGATACAAATGCCTAGACTGCACTAGAGATGTAAGGTTGTATCATTGGGGAGCATGGAGATACAAGGAGATCTCATTTTTATGATATGTATAGTTTGAGGCAACAAGGTTTTGACTTCTTATGTATTGCAATTTGCTTGTCTATTGTGAGTGCATGGTATCATGATTAAGAGAATTTAGTTATACCATGGATATTTATGTAAATTTGTTGTTATGACATTTTTAACACCACAAGTTTCTTGTTGTTGGAAAAGTTTCTTGCAATGCTAGCTCAATGAAGTGGTTAATTTTGAAACATGAATAAAAATAAAATTTCAACTACCAATACATTTTATGTCTTCATAGTCCACTTCATTAAGAAATTTGTTTCACTTAAACATCATCAATATTCAGTTCAATAGAGGTTGTGTAATAGAAGGTTAATGTTCTTATAGATTTTGTTCATGAATAATGCACATTGCACAACATGGAGATGAAGCATTGATTGTGAGTGATGGCATGTGTTACTTGTTTGGAATGGTGGTTATGGTTGTTTATAAAGTGATTTAGGAAAATGTTGTATGCATGTAGTATATTGCCCTAAGTTTTTTCACCCTCACCAACCTTTGTGCAATGATTATAATGGTTTCTAGATTGACTTAGGATATTTGATTTGAATGGATTCGAAATTATGGCAATATTGTAGCTTTGTGATTTGATGGTCTTTTCAACCAATGGATTACCCTCCACCTAGCTACTCATACCATGCACCCTCAATGGCATTTAATGTAGCATGCATTTGGTTGGTAAGGATTGTTGCATCTAGTCCATGATTTGCATACAATGACTCTTAAATAATGAGGTCATTCCATGACCTATCTCTCCTCATGACCTATCTCTCCTCATGTAAAATTTTATTTAGCCATTTAATTTCCTTGGAAACCTGAAGGATTGGTTATAGTGATTTCTATTAATTTCACCACCTCGATGCTCTAGTAACTAACTTTAGGCCTTACTTAACGCTGAGGTCATCATGGAATATTCTCATCTTGGATTTTCTTCCCTTTGATATTTCAAAGGAGTTTTAAGTGGCTTTTTTTGAGCTTGGAGTTTTAAGTGGCTTTTCTTGAGCATAGTGTTTCGAAGGTAAACTCTTGTAATGAACTTGCATTGTTTAAATGATTACTGGCTTACTAGGCTTTGATTTCACATTACTATTATAATGAGTGTTTGGGTCATAATTGGTTAATTTCCTCTTCCTATTTTCCATTTACTTCAACCTTATCTCTTAAGCCATGCGTAGGTCAAATTATATTGTATGATTGTTTGAGTTGTTCTTTAATTATTTTCCAGAAGTGTATAGTGCCTTTTTCAATCTTGAGAGGGTGTTACACATAACTATTGGCCCGTCCATGGCTCAACACTTGTCCACTACGTTGTTAATACTCTTTTTGTATCTACTATAGCTCGAATTCATCGTTACAGCTCTTGACATTCATGAATTCTTACCACAATACCTCTTTTGACATGGTATTTGGGTCGAATCGAGTTATTGTGACCTCATTTCCTTGCAGGGGTAATTTTTTCCTTATGGTGAATACTCTCCTCGAAGAATACTTGTGTTTTGACCTGGGATTTTAACCTACCTTTGCTTCTATTTTAACTTGGGCCTTGAACCCTAGACTTCAGGTCTTGTCGTCTTTATCCGATCCTATACTTGGCATATCCCAACCATTTTTTACTTCTCTCGAACATAAAATATTCAATTATGGGTTATATTTGGATATGTTTGGACTATTCCAAGCTCCTTCACTTAACATGTAATACTAAATAATCTAACCTGATTTCATTGAGCACCATTATGATTTGAGCATATGTATGTTAGTATGAAGAATGTAGTGGTTTTAATTAATGTTTAATTAGTGGCTTGATTTAATTAATGTTTTGTCTATTATGAGTTTAATGATAAA
>ML777559.1:92371-119120 GCA_009831015.1 Picea engelmannii | reverse complement strand
GCTTACGATATTGCATCAATACTGCACCCATGGTGTATCCCCTGGCATTTGTCTCGATCTCAAAAGGCTGTTGAAGATTCGGCAATGCTAATACTGGTGTGGTACTGATCTTTTCCTTCAAAGTGTTGAAATCTTTTTGTTGAGTTCCTTCCCACTGAAAAGTGTTCTTCACACTGGTTAAGGCATGCAAAGGAGTTGCCATAAAGGAGAAGTTGGAAATGAACATACTCCGATATTGGACTGCACCTAAGAAGCTTCAGACTTCGGTTACACTTTTTGGCTCAGGCCAATTTACAATTACATCAATTTTGGAAGGGAATATTTTTAATTGTCCTCCTCCTACAATATGACCTAAGTACACAAGTGCAATCTTGCCAAATTCACATTTAGACAATTTTACATACAACTTTTCCCTTTTTAAAGTATCCAATACTTGCTTTACATGCCCCACATGTTCATCCCAAGTCCCGCTAAATATAAGAATGTCTTCTAAATATACAATCACAAAGTCATCTAGGAAAGGCCTGAATACATCATTCATCACACGCATGAAAGTTGTCGAAGCATTACAAAGCCCAAACGGCATAACTAACCACTCAAACAATCCTTGTTTGGTTTTAAAGGCAGTTTTCCATGCATCCTGTTTTGCGACCCTGATTTGATGATATCCACTCCACAAATCCAACTTAGTGAAATAAACAACATTCTTCAGTTGATCAAGTAAATCATCTATACGAGGAAGAGGGTATCGATTTTTCACTGTAATTTTATTTAAGGCCCGGTAATCGACACACATTCACCATGTGTCGTCCTTCTTTGGCACCATCGCGATCAGAGAACCACAAGGAGATGAACTGGGCCTGATGAACCCTTGATCCAATAAACCATGTACCTGCTTCTTGATCTCTGTCATCTCCACAACTGACATCCTGTACATGCCCACATTAGGAAGAGGAGAATCCTACTGAAGATGTATCTCATGTTGGATTTCCCTCTTACAAGGTGATTCATCTAGTTCCTAAAAAATACCATCATACTTAGAAACAATATCAATCAATTCCTTTTTATGAGATGGATCACACCCTTGGAAAGCATCGGATGTCCCGACATCTTTCTCGCTGACGACCATGAGTACATATCTCTTATTAGTGTTTATGAGTCTTTCCATTTGCCCTGCACTAACAAGTGTTGTATTTACCCTCATGATGTGAGCTCTAACAATGTATTCTAGTCCCCCTTTAGTAAGGTGGTATTTATTCTCATGACGAAAGAAGACTTATTTTCTATCATAAATATAAGGACTTCCCAACACTATGCCACATATATCAAGTGGCACAACATCCAAATCCACATCATCAATCAACTTTTAAGCAATAGAAAATCTGACACTACATTGTTTGGTGACATTAAGTTTTTCTTTATCACACACCCAACCAAGAGGATACGGCTTCGGATGTGGTTTTGTTTCAAGACCCATCTTCTTGACAAGTGCTTTAGATATTAAGTTTACTTGGGAACCCGGATCAAATAATGTATCTATCTTAGTGCGTTTAGATACAACTCCTATGTAAATAATTCATTCCTTTTTCGTTCATCATCACGAGGTTCATTATTGGAACTTGAACTAGCATGAAGGGAATCTTTACCTTGTACTCCAACCGCTATGATATTTCCTTCATCTCTTGAATCGGAACCAAGATTTTGTTGCACTGTAGAAAAGGTTTTTGTCTTCCCCTTTCCACCGAACTGTTTTGGTTTATTTTTTGGATGCAGTTTCCAACAGTGTTCTTCATCGTGACCGCTTTTCTTGCAATGAGTGCAAGATGGATTTCCTCCTTCTCTCGTCATTGTGGTGGTCTTCGTGTCCTTCCTTTTAAACGTATCAATTTTTTTATGTGGGAGATTGGAATGTTTCTTCGTGGGATCTTCTTGAACATGTGTCCCCTTGTTCTCAAGGTGAGTGGCTTGCATGCAAACTTTGTCAAGACTAGTGGGGTTAAACAAGAGCAAAGTATAACGAATATAACTATGAAGTGCACCAATATACTTCATTAAAGTTTCATAAGAATCCAAAGGAATGTTCAATGCAAGAGATTTCTTCCTAAATTCTTCTATGAAACTTTGTACAGTTTGACCTTTAATTTGCCTTAAAGTTTGCCATTCCATCATTGCTTTATGTAAATACCCTAATGGATAAAATTTATTCCTTATTGTTGATTTAAATTCCGACCATGATGAAATAAGATTACCACACTTACTTCTGTCCTGAAGCTTGCTCTACCACCATACGAGAGTGGTGCCTTCCAACCAAAGAAAAGCCAGTTGCACTTTAATTTCTTCTTCATCAATATGTTGGACACGACAATACACTTCAACCTGTTGAATCCAATTATCTAGCTTTTCAGGATTAGCATCTCCATTAAACATAGGTAAATAAAATTTTACATCAAGCTTTAATAATGGTTTCTTAAAAGAAGTTTTTTGGATAGAATGATGAGAATGATGAGAATGCTCAGAGGAAGAAGAACTAGAACTCGAAGTTGAAAACAGAGGTTTAGGAGGATCTCCTCCAGCCCCTTGGTTTACCGAAGCACCATCATCTACATGTGCTTCCTTTTTCTTCTCTTTCTTCTTCATCCTCTTCTCGTAATCTCCATACATTTGTTCAACCATTTATGACATGCAATAAAAGACCATGTGAAAGTTTTTCTCCTGTTCATCACGCTTGTCCTCTTCTGCCATTTTCTTCCTTCAGGATGCACGACCAACTTCAGGATTGAAAGGATTAAGAGTTCCTTCACCCTGCTTATGTTTGGCCCTAGTAAGTATTCACACTCAACAATTCAACTCAAAGATGACTGCTCTAATACCAACATGATCCAGGATCTTTTCATCGTGACTTAGAATTGCATTAAATGAGCATAAATTAAAGTGCACCATCAAAGAAGGAAAAGCTCAAAAATGAAGAAACATAAGCATCAAATCTGAACACAAAAACTTGATAACGGATTTCGTCCTTTGTGGACTATGTCTCTAAGTCCTACTCTCAAATAGGTAGGCTCTTTCATTAACCCAGTAAAAGAATTTGGCAAAATACATAAGTATACCTCATTTTGAAATCAAGCTACAGAAATAATGCTTAGATCAGAAAACAAACAACACCACTGAATTCATGGGGTTGAATTACCCAAAAATGATTGTCTCCGCGCCTCGATCATACTCTAGCACTCTCAGGCCCAAGAAGAAATTAGTCTCGGTTTTTGTGCCCTATGCAACCTATATTAATGATTGTACTTGCATCATTTTCCATGCTCGGATGGTCGTACGGTACGTGCACCTCCCCGAGTGGTTAGGCAGATGCAGCATTTAAGAATTTATTTGGGCATTGGTTACAATGTAACATCTACGGCTTGTTGGTTAGGGTGGATATGTTAAGGCGCTTTGTGTGGGAGGAGGTCCCGGGGTCAAACCCTATGAACTCTCCTTTTGGGCTTTGTATTGTTACATTGTATATATATAATATGATCGGTCTACTAGTTTAGATGTGTCTCTAGAACCCTATCCAAATGATTTAATCTGTGGTTAAGTTTGGCGTGGTCCACCACATTTGGCAGACCTGCCAAACTATTTTTTTCCATTTTTTTGTTCACGGGTTGTCCTTGGGAATTTCCTGCCTACCATGTGGCAGCCTCTGATTGGGCCACGTGGCGGCCTCTTACTGGTCCATGTTGCCACCTGCCAATTTAGCACACCATGTCAGTGTACGGACTGCCACATGGCATGATCCGATTGGTCCACGGATCTGCTCGAAAACGCCAAAACTGGGTGACATGTGGCAACCTCTGGTGCTGCCACGTTAGCATGCCACATGTCACCTTCCTTCTCTTTCCACGTGTGTTGTACGGATGATGACCAAATCCATACAGATGTTGATGTTAGTAGTATGTATGTTGACTCATCCCCTGCTGATTGGGCTAGGTTGACCAAACTTTGACCACAAATATCTTTCAATCTATAACTCTGTTTGACGAGTCGTTTGCGCCGTTAGAAATCTTGCGACACGCTCTTCACGATCATGGAATTTTCACTGAGTTTTGGGAAATTTGAATTTTTTCCCTTTCTTTGTTTGCTGAAGCCATTATGAGTGTCTTGAGTTACCTCTGAGAGTTTTGAGTTGTTCTTATCCTTCTCTGGATCCTTTTTGGATCACCCGCAGTGTTCACTATCAATTAATTGTTGGACATTTATACAAATTGAAGGATGATGGAATTTTGCGCCAATGTGTCTTAGAGCATGAATGAGACCCCATATTGTATGAAGCACATGAAGGTATTGTAGGTGGTCACAACGTTGGTAAGGCTACAACACAAAAATTCCTACGCCCGGGGCTCTGGTGGCCCTCACTTTTTGCAAATTCCAAGGAGTATTGTAAACAGTGCGACGTATGCCAACACATCGAAAAACCTTTCTGAAGAGATGAGTTGCCTATGTTTCCCATTATAGTATTGGAGCCATTTGATAAGTGGGACATTTATTTTGTGGGCCCCATCAGTCCACCTGTGTGCAGGACGGGTGCACATTATATCATTACAACCATAGAGTATTTGATTAGATGGGTCAAAGTCGCGTTGGTCAAGGATTGTACCGCAAATACAACCACACAATTCATCTTTGAGAATGTGATTACCAGGTTTGGGCACCCAAAGGTGTTGATGAGTGATCAGGACTCACACTTTTTGAATGATTCCATTTGGGATCTCACTCAGGAGTTCATGATCCACCACCAGAAGAGCACTCCTTATCATCTGCAAGTTAATGGTATGGTTGAAGCTTTCAATAAGATTTTATAGCAATATTTAACTCAATTTCATAATGTGCAGTGTGACGAATAGGATTAGTGGATCCCCACAGTTCTGTGGGAATATCAAACAACTTGCAAATGGATGATGAAGTGTACCACATTTAGGTTGGTTTATGACAAAGAAACGATCATGTCGCTCGAATTTATTGTTCCCATCCTATGCATTGCTATAGCTACCAACATGAGCAATGAACAATCACTTTTGAAAATATTAGATGAACTCATAGAGATGGAAGAGGATCGTCTGGTGGCGGGATTCAGTGAGGTGGTCAAGAAGCAGAGATAGAAGGCATGGCACGATTTCAACATCTGCCACAAAATTTTGCATCTAGGTTCTCTGGTGTTTTTATATGATAGCAAATGTTTACAACACCCTCATAAGCTACATATGTGTTGGTTAGGCCCCTTCTTCCTAGTCTACATCAATGAAGTCGACGTAGCCAAGATGGCCATGTTACAGGGGAAACCTCTCAAGGGACTTATTAATGGAAGCAGGTTGAAGGTGTATTATGGCCCGCAAGGGTCACCTATCATTTAGCATCATTTATTCAGTCTGGAGTTAGCATAGGGTAGGCATAGAGTAGGGTGTAAAGTAGGTAGGAAGGTACATAGTCGACATAATTGAAATTTTTAGCAGCACAATACATGCTCTAGTCACATAGACATACTGGATAGATTGATATCTTTGCAGATTCCCAAGATTTCCAATTCTAAGCAAAGTTAGGACTCGCGTAAAAGATATTGGCTCTGATGGGGGACTCATACAGGATTGGACTGAGCTACCTAGTGCTACACCACATTAAAGGGTCACACAATCTGATTCATCCATATCACACATGGACCAAGTATGGAATCAATTATGACGCCACATTCCATAAGGAACATCACATGTATGACATATCAAAATTGTTATATTCTAGCTTGTGAGAATCAGTCGCAGGTCCTTCATTCTTCTCTGGTCATTGACATCGATTGACCCTTTGCCTAATATTAGCCATCCTCACCTACATATCCATCGGAGATATCCTCCATGCCTCATTCTATCTCATCCCCTTCAATTGTCGAATAAGTAGTCCCCATTGTGTTTTCAACAATAGTTCCAATCTCCGCCTATATTCTAGTCTTCCATCCAAGTTTTCTTTATATGGCATGTTTCAGTGGACCATCAGGGGTGTGTAATTCTCAGTTCAGGTAGGTAGCCAAAGATACAAAAATCCAATTTTCGTAATGGTTGATGATTCAAAAAAAAATTGGGCATGGGTCCCAACCTCTTATTTACAAACACGATACATCCTACCACCACACAATTCCTTGAATTGTGCTTCGAAGCTACGACTATTTTCCAGCTCTCTGAGTCATGAGTTGGTGTGTATATCACCATGGATAATCACCTTTATTGAAGTGGGTAGTCCAATGATGCGTTTTACCATCTCCATCGGGTTTATTAGTCTATGTCTTCCCTCCTCTATAGCTATCTCAACAAGACAGGAGGATGACGACAGTATCGGTCGATGGAGCACTTCCTCGGGATCTACTTCTCGTAGGTCACCGAGTAACTGAGCCAAGTTATAGCTATATATATAGGTTTAGATAGAGGGTATTTTTTTGGATGTCATGCTTCAAAAATATCTCTCACTCACAACTCCAGAAACCCTCGAAGATAAAGAGCTCAAGAGTCTTGAGTCACTCAATTCTGGCATGAGTCACTCCATGAGGCTATTGGCTCGAGGACGAGCCAAATAATAGTGGTGGGGGCCTATTGGCACCCAAAGTTTTGGGATAAAGATTGTGCATGCACACATGAACTACAATTTTGCATGCACACCAGTAGTTGCGTAATGGATGACATAAGGCGTGTGTGTCAGTCCGAGTTCTACTATGCGTGTCAGAAATCAAGAAGATATCTCATGCATGTTGGAATCAAGAAGACGATCTTCAAGAAATATTATCGAATGATTAATTCATGTAGCAAAAGAGATCATAGAGAAATTAAGGCATTAGATAGCAAGTTATTTAAGATTGCCACGACTCCAAAGAGGCTACATGGACTGCATATGGGTGGTAGAAGTGTGCAGGACTGACAGACATCAAAGTGAATGGAGTAGAACTGAAAGTGACAGTGTGCCAGAGCAGGGAAGAAAATTAAAGGGGAGCAACGATGAAAAACGATGGTTGTCGTTATTTCTAATAATGTTGTTTTTATGGTGGTGATTGATTGTGTTCATTCAATGGTTTTGCTCTAAGCTCTCTCGATTGAGATATGAGTCTGGCTATGTTTTTGTAGAGTCTGTTTGTGAGTCTGGCCTTGCATTATATGAAGATTATAAGATAAAGTGCATGGTGCCTTGTAATGAAATAATGTGGGAATGTATGAGAGTGCATGGCATTGGTTCAGATAAATCATGAGTCTCTTGGTTCATGTATGTGACTGGTTGAATGAATATATTAAAAGCTGCAACCATTCATGTCATTTGATGTGTTGATTATGTGTCCAATGAATGTATGTGTTAATATTACATATTGTTAATATTTGAGCATATTGCAATGGAATGTATGGATGTCAGCCCGAATGGATTCCTGTGTAATTTAACCCTTCATCACAAACACAAGACCATATGGTCTTTGTGATTCCCATGGTGTCTCGAGTGAGACCTTCTTCAGTCTTTGGATGAGGATTGATATGCTGACACCTTGGGGTTTTTGTTGGTAAACTCTGGATGAACCCTGGGTCATTAACCCCCCAAATTTAAGAAGGATGTGCACAAGTGATCCAACAGAAGTTTAGTGAAGCGAAAACCTAGATTATTTCAACCTTAAGAATCAATGGTCAAGATTCATTGTGAATTTCGAAAAGGGAATTTCCAATAAGCTTTCGAAAAGTGGGCTTCAGAAAAATCCTAAGGCGTGGCATGAGGTTAAGTCTGAAGGGAGAATCTCGATTGAATGAACGAGATTTTTTAATCAGTGTCACTCTCAACCGTTAGATCTTGCAGAGAAATTGTTTTCAAAAAGACCCATTCAGAATGAGTTGTGGAGGTAACTTGACCTTTCGAAGAAGGGATTCCGAAAGAATATGACTAAGTGACAAGTGGTAGATTGTTATTTGTTTTAGAAGGATTGTTCTGGATGGTCTTAGAAAGGATTTTTTCTGATGGTTTTCAGAAAGGATGCTTCTTATGGTTTTCAAAAACGATGTTCTGATGGTTACATTCGATAGAGTGGGTCCAATAGGATATGGACTTCAGACTTTGGGAAGATCAATCAACATGGAAAGTTTTCATTCCAACGAGGGAATTACGATGGAAAAATGCCAATAGTGTTTAGACTTTGGGTTTTTGAAGGATCTGTGAGCATGGGGAAAGTTATTCTTCATGATGGGAAAACTCCACGAGAAAGAACTTGACAAGCTTGTGGAAGGTTTGTCCGAGAGCAGATGACAAAGATTGAAGGGTTATGACATAGTAAAATCAAGGGATGACACATTAAATCAATAAATGTGTGCCATTCCATGTCATCCAGATTTCCCAAGGTCATGCACAGGTCAATTTGACGAGCTTTTATAGTAGTAAACTAGTGTTTTACTGTGAAATTATTTATATTTTGAAGGCCATCAACTTGCAGAGGGATTTTGAGGGTCTATGCAACATTTTTAAGGGTTCAAAATCCCAAGAATTTTATGTAACTTTGGTACACACCGTCTCTATTTATTAAATCAAATAACTCAGCGAGATCTTTCCAACGGGCTATTCCGGGTGCAAAACAGAGCTCGTATGAGGAAGTTATAGTTGAAACAATACATGTTATAATTCGGTACCAGTTTACTTCCAGGGGGAATAACTCCTTGCTCATAAATCCATTTGG
This sequence comes from Picea engelmannii, assembly GCA_009831015.1. Lineage (NCBI taxonomy): Eukaryota > Viridiplantae > Streptophyta > Pinopsida > Pinales > Pinaceae > Picea > Picea engelmannii. The sequence continues at coordinate 110,398 of ML777559.1, read as the reverse complement.
GGAACAGGAGTAGTCTATGGAAATATTATGGACCATAGAAGACATCCATGGAGATAGATTTGGAATTTGGGTACCTGAAACTATACCGGATGAGAGAGAAGACACATGTATTGTATAAGGATAAAAATGGGAAAATAGTCTAAACTTTTGCAGGCCATAACTATCATCCCAAATCTCGGATAAGGGCGAGTTTTGATTATCATCAAAAATTAGTCATGAATAACCCAATTGGGCTTCTGGCATAATTCAAAAGGAGTTGGTGTAGTGATTCTTAAACATGGCTAAAAATTGCTAAGTTAGAAGAAAGTGTAAAAATGGACAAAGTTGTCATTTCTATATTGTTGCATATTTTGACTAGAGGATCAATTTGATAATCTGAGAGTTGTTGTGAATTTAGTATCAACAGTATTATCAGTTTCTCATACAAAATTTTCCTTGATTCCTAATAGATTTACCTCTATAAGTGACAAAAGTTAGTGTTTGAGATTATTTTGCACTTGGGAGGAAGGTGCACAAGAGGGGTAAAGTGGCAATATTCAATTGACCATAACTTTATGCTCATAGCTCATATTTGATAAAATGAGTAGTCAATGGAAAGATAATGAAGAATAAAATCATCCTATGCACTTAAAAAAGGGAGTGGAATGGTAAATTTTGTTATCAACTAGGAAGAAGATGATTGGTGGCCATTAAAGAGCAAAAAATTTATGCATTATTTTTCCAAAACTGTGTGTGTGTGTAATAGAAATTTTATTGCATGCACATTTTCATACAGAATTAAGAGGTTCAGGAGGGAATATTGGTTCTTGCATGAGAACCACATTCATGGAGTATTCCTAGAGGTCTTTATGGTTATGAGGAAAAATTCAGAAAATTGGGTGGCAACATGGGAAATGCTGAGACAAAATCCAATGGAAGAAGAGGTGGAGAGGAGCCTATGAAGTTGGATGACACTATGAGAAGCATGAAAAGAGAAGTGCAGAGCTATAGGGTAGACAATGAGAAGATTATGAAACCTCAGGAGGAGCTGCTACAGAGTTTGAATATGTTGCACAAACAAGTCAACAAATATTTTGGTTCAAAGCAAGCAACTAGTGCCAGACAAGTGGCAACATCTCGATCCCATAGCATAAGGGATAATCATGTGAATGAAGGCAGTCAAGGAGTATGAGCGGGCACCATCATTCCCCAGAGAAATCCAATAGGAGAGCTCATTCAAGTTTAGGACCAAGGAGTAGCCCAAGTGTTTCTCCTGTCACGAGTTATAAGAGAAGGCCCAAGTCAGACATTTTGCAAGGTAAACTCGGGAAAATCAAGGCACCAAATTTTAATGGTGAGCATAAGAAGGGAAAAGAAGCTAAAGCATGGTCGTTGGAAATGAAGAAATATTTATAGCTTCATGATTACCCCTCAAGGGTAGAAACAATAATTGCAACCTACCACCTACAAGGAAAGGCATCCATGTGGTGGGATCATCTTAAGCAAGCTAAGCACCTTGATGAGAAGAATGTCTCATGGAGGCAGTTCAAAGGATATTTCCAAGAGAAATATTTGTCATATCATTACTATGAAAAGAAGATGAAAGAGTTATTTGAACTCAAATTGAGAAGCATGATGATGGATGAATACGAGAAGAGGTTCTTTGAGTTGTTGAAGTATGTGGGCTTCATAAAGGATGAGAAGATCAAAATTTGAAGGTTTGTGAGTGGGTTAAATTCCTTCTACAATGAAAAGATACATTATGATAACCTCGGGACATTGGAGGAGGCCATAAGGAGAGAAAGTCACCTTTATGAGCAGAGCATAAGGAGGCTAGTTTTCTAAAAATCTTAGAATGACAAGATGAAGGGTAAGAAGGAGAAAAGGCAGAACAGTTTTAAGCCACCCTTTTTTAGAAATAACTCACAAGCAAATTAGCAAGGATAATCATCCCAAAATGAACCCAGGATGGTAGATGCATTTGGGAAAAGGCAAAGACAACAACCCATGAAGTGTTGGGGATGTGAGGGAGATCACTTATATAAGGACTGTCTTCACAAAGGACAAAGTGTGATGACTATCCATATTCAGGAGGCTGAAACAATAGAAGACATGGGAGGAAACATGCCAAGGATTTATGTAGCCTTGGACAACAAACAAGCAAAATATCAATCTCCTTGATTGAAGTGGAAGGTAAGATTGAMAATCAATCCATAGCAATTTTGATTGATTATGGAGCTAGCCATAGTTACGTAGAATCTAACATTGTTGAAAGATTTCACTTACAAAGGAGTAAACATAAGAAATCTTGGTTAGTTCAATTAGCCATAGGGGCTAAGAGGAAAAMCAGTGAGTTGTTTAAAGATTTCCCAATCGACATGAATGGACTCAACACAAAGATAGATGTGAACATCATACCATTGGATTCATATGACTGTCTAATTGGAATGGATTGGTTGGAAAAAAACCATGTTGTCCTAGACTATTACAACAAGACAATCACTTGTCTTGATGAGGTAGGACAACAAGGCAAGGTTCAAGGCATTCCAAGATTTGTAGTTGTTAGAGAAATTTCAGCTATGCAACTAAAAATTAGTTGCAGGATGGGATGTTAGGTTTTTGCAACCCACATGGAAGAGGCAACCAAAGATAGGATTCCAAGTATTGAAGACCATCCAATCTTGAGGGATTTTGAAGATGTTTTTTGGGGGATCCCATGACTACCACTAAAGAGATACATTAATTTCTCTATTTCTTTGGTGCCAGGAGCTACCCCAGTGTCCAAGCCACCTTATAGAATGGGCACATTAGAATTGGAAGAGTTACAGATGCAACTTGAAGAGTTGTTAAAGAAGGGGTACATACACCCAAGTGTGTCACCTTGGGGAGCCCCAATGTTTTTTGTGAAGAAGAAAGACAGAACCTTGAGGCTGTGTATTGATTTCAGACAATTAAATAAGGTCACCATAAAGAAAAATTACCATTTGCAAAGGATTGGTGATCTATTTGATCAACTAAAAGGTGAAATAATCTTTTCCAAGATAGAATTGATATCGAGTTATCATCAAGTGAGAATAAAGGAAGAAGGTATTGAAAATACAACATTTAGAAAAAGATGCATGCATTATACGGTAGTGCCATATGGGCTATCAAATGCACCAACAATTTTCATCTTCCTGATGAATGGAGCGTTTAGGGAATACCTGGACAAGTTTGAATTTGTGTTCCTGGATGATATACTCATCTACTCAAAGACTAAGGAGGAACATGAGCAGCATTTAAGAATGGTGTTGCAAGTTTTAAGAGAGCACAAGTTGTATGTGAAACTAAGTAAGTGCATCTTTTATCAAAAGAAGATTCACTAGTTGGGTCATATTATTTCAGCACATGGGATAGTAGTTGATCCTGAGAAGATAGAGGCCATTAGAGGATGGAAAACACCAAGAAATGTCACAGAGGTCAGATCATTCATGGGTCTTGCAGGTTATTACCGAAGATTTATAAAAGGATTTTCAAAGATTGCAAGCCCCGTCACTTCTTTGCAAAAGAATGGAGTGGAATTTGAATGGACTTCCGAGTGTGAAGAGAGATTTCAGTAGTTGAAAGACATTTTGACAAGTGCGCAAATATTAAAGATTGCATATCCAGATGAATATTTTGTGGTGTACATTGATGCATGCAAGGAAGGGCTCGATGGAGTCCTCACTCAAAAGGATAATTTAGTGTTCAATGAGTCCTGAAAATTAAAAGAGCATGAGAGGAATTATGCTACAAATGACTTGGAATTAGTAGACATTGTTCATGCAATAAAAATGTGGACTCAATACCTCATGGGGAGAAGATTTGAGCTAAGGACATACCACTGTGGTCTGAAACATTTGTTTTGCCAGCCAACATTAAATGCCAGGAAAACTAGATGGCTCAAATTTCTTACTGAATATGACTTTGAAATAAAATATATCAAAGGAAAAGAAAATCAGGTGGTTGATGCACTTAGCAGAAGGGCGCATGCGATGTATATTGTAACCATTAGCATGTACATATTTGATCTAAAAGGCAGAATTTTAGAAGTTGCAATTTCAAATCAACACTATTTGCAAATAAAAGAAACATTACAACAAGGAAATTTGTAGTAGAAATTTAAATATTATGAGTTGAAAGAGGATGGAATCCTCTTGTGCAGAGGAAAGGTATATGTATCATATTCAAGAGAGATAAAAATTATAGTGCTAAGAGAAATGCACAATGTACCATATGTTGAGCACTCGGGATATTAGAAATCAATTGCAGTTGTAAGAAACCAATACTTTTGGCCATGAATGAAGAAAGGGGTGGTTGATTACATAGCTAGGTTCCTAGAGTGCTAGAAGTTGAGGACATAACATAAAAATCCAGTTGGGATGTTACAACTATCTCCCATTCCAAAATGGAAGTGGGACGTAGTTACAGTGGATTTTATTACTAAGTTGCCAAAAACAGTGAAGCAACATGATTCTGTCATGGTAGTCATGGACACATTGACTAAGGATGTACATTTTATTCCACTAAAAAATACACACAAGGAAACAAATATTGCAAATATCTACATGAAAGAAGTGGCCATCCTACATGTAGTGCCCAAGGAAATCATTTCAAATAAAGATCCCAAGTTTACCTCCAATTTTTTAAAAGGATTGTTCAAGGGATTTGGGACAAATTTAAATATGAGTATAACATGTCACCCAGAACATGATGGGAAAACAGAGAGGACCGAAAGAATAATTGAAGACATGCTCGGAATGTATGTGATGGACCAGCCATCAAAGTGGGAGGATTACATCCACTTAGTTGAATTTGTTTACAATAATGGGTATCAAGCCTCATTAAAAATGAGTCCATTTGAAGCATTATATGGTAGGAAGTGTAACACACCAGTGAGATGGGATAACCTAATAGACAGAGTTGTCATTGGGCCATATTTGTTGAAGGAAATGGAAGAGAAAATGACAAAGATTAGGGAAAATTTAAAGGTTGCCCAGGACAGGCAGAAAAGTTGTGTAGACAAAATAGGGTTTTCAAAGATTTTAAAGTGGGAGAACATGTATTTTTGAAAGTGAACATGAAGAGAAGTTCGATAAGATTGGGTTGCTGCCCAAAGTTGGCAGCAAGATATTGTGAGCCTTTTGAGATCTTAGAAAAGATAGGCCCGATTGCATACAAGCTAGCATTTTCTGCATTCATGAGAGTGCATAATTTATTTCATGTGTCATTATTAAAGAAATATGTGTCTGGCCCTAACCACATAATTGATTGGATTGTGATCCAGGTGGAGCACGAAGGATATTTTCGGGTGAAACCAGTATGCATCCTAGACTGGAAAGTCAAAGTGATTAGGAACAAGTCTACCGACCTAGTAAAGGTTCAATGGACATGCTACTATCCTGAAGACATAGCATGGGATCATGAAGAAACTATGTGGGAAGAACACCTGCAATTGTTTTGTCAATTTTGAAGAAAATAGAAGTTAAACATGCAAGAATCCCTTTTTGGGACAACTAGATTTCCTTAACCACATCTCAGAGCTTTCCTGGTCACTTGGACTGATAGCCCTGAAAAAACAATGGTGCAACCTGATGGATTGGGATCAATGAAGGGGGCACATTCCTTAGGTTAGCATGATGAAAGGAACAAGAGATTATGGTTGGAACTACTATTGGAGGGTGAGCCGATTGCAAATTTTTTTTTTTCTGAATATTATGATGTATATTTGTACATGTATATCGACATAGTGCCATGTACCAAGGACGATGCTCAATTTTAGGGGAGGGGGATGTAGTATCCTCATTATAATCTCCAGTTTAATTAATTCATATTGTAGATATGAATGTGACTATGACCAAGCAATGTAATATGCAAATTGTATTTTCATAATTTTAATAAATAAAATGTGATGCCAATTGTTGGAGGACATGGATAGAGATGGGGGATGTGTTTTCCACAAGAGAAGGGAGTGTCTAAGACGGTTCTAAGGGGGAAATTATTTATGGGTATTAATCCAAACCCACATTCGTGAATTTTATTATCATTGTGTATAAAACCTTTATTCCTTGTTTGAGTGTATGAGAGCCCAATCACTAAATACATGTAAGAGGGTGGGCATGAGAAGTCACATTCCATAGTTATTGGGAGCATGCGGCTGAAGTACAATCAACATTGGGGAGAGTGAGGGTCAACTAGCTTGGGGGAAAAGGAAATTCATATGACCAAAGGAGGTAGTTTTTACAGTCACGTTTTTGCATGAGCAACAAGAGAGAACAAGGAAAATAAGTGCATTGGAGTTGGAGCAACAATGGAGGGAAAATTATAGAGAATTTTTGGAGTTGAAGATTGAAGAAGCAAGTTGTCAAGCTTGCAGAAGAAAAAATTTGTCGGGCTTGAAGAGCGAACTCCTGTGTGAGTTGCACTGCAACAACTAGTTATTGTTGTTGTTTCCTGGTAGTTTTCCTTGCAGTGAATTCCCTTGAGTTCCCAGTAGTGAAACTCTTGATTACCTGCACCAGAGAGACCTTGATAAATGAATGGGATGCCTGATGGAATGAGAGCAGTGAAGGGGTACATTCCTTGGGTTAGGAAGTTCAAGAGGAAGAGAGTTGGTGGAAAACCGAGATAGTTGTAAGAGAATGCCAATGGGTCGTGGGATTATCTGAGTTTTGAATGGACAGTGAGAAACACCTTTTTTTTGGATTCCTAGCCCCTCTCAGGGGTGACTTAATGTTGAGAACTAGAGCAACGGGTCTATGGTTGGGTGGTACATCTGTCCCAAGCAGCTGGTTGCACAATTGTTTTAAAAAGATAAGTGTTTATTTGTTTTTCTGAATTTAATTGTTGTGCGTTTTAATTTGTGTATGAGAATGTTTTATATGTTGTTGTGATGAATTTATTAGTCACATTCATGTTTATTTATAATACTATAGATGCATTTATTTAATGGTATCAAAAAATGGTTAAATCTATGTATTTTCCTATAGCTGGTAAGCTACATGATATGTTAGCATAAAAGTTTTATTTCTATGTGTATTCTGCATAGTAATGTTCCTCAATGAAGCTAGGGGACGTTACAACATCTATCATCTCCAACACCTCTATAGGGACTTATTTTCCCAGCTTGGTTGCAATCTTGCGGGTTTCATTGATTCATCCTAGGGCATGTTCATTCGTATAGTTCCACTCAAACCTTGGAAGTTTCAACCCTAAAACCTCAAGGGAGGTTCCATCACAACTAGGGAAAGGGAAGTATCATCCCATTTGAGGGCACCAAGTCTCTCTCTTCTGCATACTTAATTGATTTCTCTTTACAATAGTATATTTAGTGTTTATTGGTTATATTGGATATATATCTTTGTATTGGAGATTATGGAAGGTCTTCTCTTGCAGGAATTTGGAGATAAGCATGCAAGTCATTTCAAGATGTTGATCATGCTTGGAGGATTTTCATAACTCTCCACTTCATTTCAGGGAGCTTCATTATCTACAACATTGTATTCCTAGTGAGTTCTCTTCCTTTTTCTCTCATTGTTTCCAAGATTAGGATTTATAGCTCATTGAAGGAATTGTTGGTTAATTAACTCTAGTTAGTTGGTCCAATTTCCTTTGCAAATTTGCTAGTAAACATTAACCTAAAACCTAATCCGATTACTCCAATCACCTACAAACCTAGGTTATCATGAAACATATGTTAAGGTCCTAATTAATTTAGTGGCTTACCCTCATATTTTCATCCTCTTTTGTCTTACCCTAGGATTTCTTAGGCTTGCCCCTAAAACTAAGAGGCGAATCCACTATCCTCTCTCTCCCTTTTAGTAGAGTGTATGTGCTTCAGTGGTCTTCCATCCTCACCCTCACACTGTGTGTGGTAGTATGAATCCATTTGTTCATTACAGATTTCTACCTAGGAGGCTATGGATTGGGCTCAAGAATCTAATTAGCAGACTCTCTTTCTAAGGATAGACTTTGATAAGGCTTATGATCATATTGATTAGTCCTTTATTATATTATAGATATGTTGACTTGTTTGGGGTTTGGACTACAGTGTGTGGCCTTGGTGAATACTCTTTTCTCTAATGCCTCTATGTTTGTTTCAATTAATAATTCTCCATCCCCATGGATTCTATTACATCTTTCCATTCATTAGGGGTGCCCCATGGCCCCTTACTTGTATGTGTTAACAATTGATGATTTTGATTATCTCTTGGAGGATACTCATATCCAGGGGTGGTTGCAGGGCATGTATCTTCTTGATGGGTTTGAGATGGTTAATAATCACTTTACATATGATTCTCTTCTATATGTCTAGGCAGACCAAGACTTTGTAGATGGTGGTCAAGTGCTTCTAGATATTTTATGTGCATCTTTAGGTGTGGTGGTTAGTGACAATAAGACAAACTTTTAGTTGGTTAGATTGGACAGTCCTCTTAGGCGGGTCCCCATAACTTGGACTTATGTTCAACCATTGGTCATTATATGTTATCTTGTCATATCTTGGAGTGGTTCTCTTGCTAGTCGGTATGCGGGATTGGTGTCTTCAGTGGCTTCATAACAAGCTTCACTTCTAGCACTATAAAGGCCTCTTGTTATCCAAGAGGTTGATTTTGACTAGGATGATTCTTTAGGATTCTCACATCTATTATGTCTCATGTTGGTTGCGCACACCATTCAACTAGGGGGATTTGTCTAGTTGAATCACATCCCATCTCTTTTATGACACACCACTGCCCCCATTTGAGTGGGGAGGTGCCTTGGGTCTTACAATAGCAGGAAGGTAAATGAAATCAAGGGATATATGGGGCACTTAGTTAATGATCTTTCAAGTCAACGCATGCCTCATTCATTACTCCTTTGTTGATTTGAGCTCAATTTTAATGCTTGGAGAAGAATTTGCAATTGATGAGTGTTATATATGCACTAAAAACACACTAAAAACCCTCAATTAAATTTTCAACCCGGGGTAAGTAAACTTAGAGTTGTGGCAAAATATATGCCAAAGGTAGAAGGGTTGGTAGGAGTATAGTCCAACTAATGAAGGTAGCTATCTAAGGCTAATATACTCAAGCAAAACTATCTAATGAGCAAATCCTACTAAGCAACTTGAAACTAGGGAACCTAAGTACTTTTGGGCAAAGGATCGATGGATAGTTCCTAAGAAAGCAAATAAAACCCTATGTAAATCAAACTAGTTCAACAATAAGCAATAAGCAAACTACCTTAAGCATAACAATAAGCAAATGACAAAAGCAAACTATTTTAACTTGCCAACCTACATTCAATGAGCAACTACCCTATGAAAGAAAATAAATAAACAAGCAAGCAAAGACACCTATCTAACCTATTAAAGCAAATAGACAAGCAAGCAAAGACACCTAACTAACCTACTAAAGCAATAGACAAGTAAGTAAAGACACCTAACTAACCTACTAAAGCAAATAGACAAGTAAGAAAAGGCAATTAACTACTGCAAGTAATCAAAGTAAAACTTCTCATTGAACAACCATCTAGCCTAAGAGGCAATTGGACTAAATGATCAATGCAAAACTATTTCTAATGCATGAAAGGAAATCTAAGAGGCAACTGGACTAAATGCTCAATGCAAAACTATTTATAATGCATGAAAGGAAATCTATTTTATTGAAAGCAAGAAGAACTACCAACTAATGCTTAATCTATAATAAGCAAACTACTATCTAATCTATCAAAKAAAAGCCTATCTAATCTATCAAAGCAAAGTCTATCTATCCTACAACARCAATAAAACTTTATTCTAATCTATGAAAGCAAGAAACTATATCTATGAAAGCAGGAAAACTATCTCTTCTAATCTACGAAAGCAAGAAACTATCTTTAATCTACGAAAACAAAAAAWACTATCTTTTAACCTATGAAAATTCAAATATAATGTTGGTGGTTGTGTGAATGTCTTTGGTGTCRAATGATATCTCGATGGCACTTGACAACAAAGGAMAATTCCAGTGGTATAAGCTCAACACTAATCTCAATAGCAAAGTGAAAGGTATGGATTAAACAATCCAATGAGATTTTAGCCATGACAAAACAATGTTAAATACCCTGCATATTCATATATGAACCATCAACAACATAACGAGATAATCATTATACTTCTACTCTATGTAAGCAAAACTAGATTCAACCATTAACTAAGAAATATAATTGCAATTTAATTCTAGAAAGGAAATTACATAAAATGAAAACTATACTATATCTATTCTAACAATTCAAAGTGCAATAAAGAAATGATTAAAAACAGAAATTAAGACGTGACATTAAAAAGTAAACTAACCCAACAACTAAGTAAGAAAAATCTATATAAAACTGAAATAAACAATCTATCATTAAAAACTGAAATTAACTCTATCCATCCATCAAATCCCTGTCAAAGAAAACCCAAATTAAAACTGTGTTCTATTCTAATTAAAACTTTGTTTTAAACTTGATTCTAAAATTATAAATGAAAACGTAATCTAATATCTCACTACACATGGGGTTAGTCTAGGGATCTGCAGATCCGTTCCTAACTACAAGATTAATGCATACTAACACAATTCGTCATACTAACATGCAAAAGAGAGTTAAAACAATTAAATTATAACAACAAACTAATTAACGTAAAAAATGCATGTACAGGAAATAAAGAGAGACAACTAAACTATAAAAATGCATAAGTAAACTAAAGAAGAGTTACCAGACTATTGGTGGGCCCCCAACAAGTCATGGTCACTCTCTAAAAGCACACCACGAGCTCAGCAAGATGAATTCATCATTAAAACGCAAAAACACAGTTTTATATAATTCTGGCAATTGAAAAATACAAAGACAAAGCCAAAATCGTTTTTGGTTCTAACACACGACTTCTTCTACTGCTTAACAATTATCTGACCACCACGGTGATATTTATAATGTTTACAGACCAAGTGGTCGATCACAGGAGGTTCGAACGACTTCTAAAATTGGCAAATTTCATTAATGGTGCTCTAACTGCCGAAATAGAGCGAGCCAATAATCACACAACATAACAACCCAAAAGTGAGTTGTTAAGAGTTCAGTGGATGGAGGGGATAAGGATGAACAAAACCCATGTTCCTAATTCGCCCATCACCGACCGCCAATACCATAACTGCCAAATCGCCCTCCGTTTTTGTGCAATACGCAGTGCTGGAAGGAGTGTCGGATCAGGTACTAGAACGAGTGCTGGAATGAGTTGCGTACCGAGTGTCGAAAGCAGAAACATAGTGCATTTTCTCCCTGTAACATCAAAAAATGTGAATCAGATCCTTGGAAGCGTGAAAACATGATAAATTATGCTCGATACAATCATTAAACATGAATCATAAGTACCTTATGTCGATCATACCGTTTTATCATAAAATTCTTCAAAAGGATCCTTCAAAAGATGAAAAACACATATGTACATGTGGGAAAAGTGCATAATAACCGTCATAAAAATGATCATATCTCAGGCCCAACATTACCCCCACACCTAATATTTTGCAGGTCCCACTGCAAATAAAAAGAAATTGCCCTTCATGACGAAACTTGCGAAGGAGGGGGTGGATTAGCTTTTAGAAGCTTCTCCCTCTTGCCCAGGGGATTTTGACTTATGATTTTTGTGGCGTTTCAATTGCATCCAGAGACTATTATTGGTGGCAGTAATATCATCAACCTAACGCTATAGAAATTTCATCTTGGCTTGTAGGACAACGTTATCATGGCATAAATGACAACTCAGTGTCTCATGCTCTCTAAGTTTCAACTGGAGGGTTTGGAGTTTTTGGAGGCTGCTGATAACATGTGAGGAAGCCTTGAGATGTATTTTATACCCTTGATCCTTTAAACCATGCAAAACAACAATTTTACCTCTGCAAAATTAGTTCCAAAAGTGACTTCCCATAAGCGCCACAATTCTAGCCTGGCGGACTTGTGAAAAATAGGTATCAAAGTGGCACCTATAACTACAAGACAATAAAAATTGTGTAAAAACTGAGAGAGGTTTTTGTTTTTGAATATGTCCTTGACAAAAACCTCTCTTGGTTTTCAAAAATTCACTTTCAGTTTTTAGGAAAACACGTCAAGAAAACATGACTAAAACAGGAAAAACAGAGTGCTTTATTTCCTGAAAAACTAGGCCTCTCAGAGAATTTAATATATCCAAAACCATAATGTATATTTAGAAAATGAGAGAGGTTATTGTTTTTTAATATGTCCTTGATAAAAACCTCTCTTGGTTTTCAAAAATTCACTTTCAGTTGTTACGAAAACACGAAAAGAAAATATGACTAAAACAGGAAAAACATAGTGTTTTATTTTCTGAAAGCATAGGCCTCTAAGATGATAGAATATATCCCAAACCATAAAGTATATTAAAAAACTGAGAGAGGTTATTGTGTTTTTGTATGTTATGAAAACAAACCTCCTCTGGTTTTCAAAATTACTTCCCATTTGTTCATAATCCCAGCTTGAAGTTGGTTACTCAAAACTTGCAGAAGCGCAACGTGCTCTTAGGAGAAGCGCAACGTGTTCTTTGATAGGGATTTTGGAGGCCTTCCCAGAGGATTTTTGGGCTGAAAGTGGTATGGGTAGAAATTTCATGATGTATGATATACAATGGAACCATCAAGCACTGTGAATGCCTTCTCCAACCCTCTGAAAAACTGACTTGAAGTCAAACTGTCCAAATGTGCAGAAACCCTCCTATAGCGACTGTATTTGGGGAATTTATCTCAAATGATAACACATGTGCATAAAATGAAGGTGGTTTTTGTTTCTTGGTCTATGATTGACAAAAACCTCTTTCACTTTTGTCAAATTAATCTTCCTTAATTCAGAAACCAATCTTAAAGTAGAACTTTGACCAAGACAATCATTTGAAAATTTATGACAAGAAATGATGACATGACCATAATGAAAATTTATGACCTTGGATGAGTGGAGGGAGTAGTAATGACACCTAGACACACCAATGACAATTTTCAACCAAGATATGTCAAATTTTATTTGATAAGTTTATTTTTAAAATATAACAATTTGACCTAATAACCCTATCAATCACATGAAAGAGTAAATTTGATCATTGGTGACTGACAGATACTAACAAAAGGCTTGGTTTGTACTGGTAGGCATGGTGAACAGGAGAATTTTTATTGCATGTCATCAATATGTAACAATTCAAGCAACTGATCCTCTTTTCATAAGCTTGGAATACAGATGACAGTAAGTATTTAGCAGTTGTAATCGCTTTGTATTTGTCACAAAGAGTAGTTAAGTATAAGCAGTCTTCTATAGCATAAACATAAAAACGCACAAGAGATTATAACACACACAATGATGTCAGCAGTATATAATTTAGCATACCAATATAAGCAACTGTTGATATAATATCCCAATACTTTTTACAAAGACAGTATGACAGAATTTTGACAGAAATCCTACTTCCTCTTCTCATGGGTTTGTTATACAAATGGGAAATGCTTAGAATTTTTAGCTCAGGAAACTCCCCCCAGACCGAAGATATGGCACGTCCTCGTGCCATGAATTAGCAATAGGCTTCTTGGTCTTTTTCCCCGATGAGGCTGCAGGGGTATCAACAAGTTTCTTGCACCTTTGGTCCGGTAAAGGAATAGCTTGAGCATGAGGGTTTTGGTGGAGTAACAGTCCCTAGATCAAGAGTCTTCGTGCTAGTCTTGATTGTAAGATGAGGGTTTGCAAATTGGTAAATGAACTCATCCCACGTTTTCTCCTGTTTTTCCAACTCGACTAAGGTAAGTAGTTTGATAAGGCCGTGGTGAAATAGGTTGTTATGGGGATTGATTACATCCTTCCTCACTTGCGAAGACATCTTCTCAAGACTCTTTAAGAAGTAAAAGGGAAAGTTACAATGGCATATTGAACTGAAAGTGAGCTAATGATCGAAAGTGACAGGATTTTAAAGACGGAATATCTACCTTCACATGTAATCAACTGGTGATGACTATGAGAGGGTTGATTAGCTCATCTTTTATCCACTCCTTGGAGTATCCCTTAGCTCCATAGATGTTATGAAATTGAGTTTTGAAAACCCTGTTATAGCTTGCTCTTGGAAACTGGTGGTGTTTAAATCAGCAGACTCCAACTCTTGGGATCTTTATGGCTGAGGCAATTGATTCCTCAGAGGCCACGAACATAGTGAATAGGAGTTGAGGCAGGCTAAGAGTGTTCCATTGTTGTTGATTTTGCCACCATGCTCACTCAATCCACTTGCATAGAACATGTAATTTCAAACCTACAATGAACAACCTGTAACAAAAATGTAATGTCAAACCGACAATGAATAGTCTGTAACAAAAATAAACCAACAGAGTGGTTTGTTAAGGACATATACAACAATTTATAGCACACAGGAGTTTAGCACTTCAATATAAAATGATTGTTGATGTAATAACCTGTATTATGAAAACAATACAAAATTTTACAAAGGTTTACTTCTTTAGGCAATGATCATTTATCAACTCATGAACTCCTCCCCCACACCTAAGTATTGTGACACCTCACAATCAAAAGTATAGGAAGCCAGTCAATTCTCCCGATAGATAAAGATTTACTATTTGTAAAGTGTAAAGATAAATTTCACAGATTGGTCTGACGAGACGGTTAGAAGATGGCCCCGCCTATAGGATACGAGATCCTATATATAGATAAGAAGAGGTAGGCAAGAGAGTTTCAAGATAGTCTCAGAGTTAGTTCCTAATGGCAAGTTTATGGAGTTCATTAACCTTAGCTTAACCATACATACTTCATGTTAGATTTGTCTACAAGTAATGTCGTACATCAGGACAAGTTTAAATTTATTATTTATTTTTTGTCAGATTATCATCCTCGCTAGGTAGAATGCCCCGCTGCCAGCAAGCTTGTTCAGTACTCCGACGGGTTTACCTAGTCATACCACAGGCCGATACCCATTGCCAGCAGACCTATTCAGTATCTCGACGGGTTAGCCTCTTACACCCTCAGAGACTGGCCCTCCATCTTTTAAGATTTTAGTATAAGATTGCTTTATGGAAGAAGATGGGGGGGACAGCTTTGAAAACAAATTTTTCTTTATTTTTATTGGGATGGTATTTATGTTAGAGGATGACTTTCAATTATATATATTCCTTAGTGATTGTCCTGATGTAAGGGGTACTTAAGCGGACATGGCCTATCTAAAGATATGATATAATCAAGCTATTTAGTGTGTAGTGGATGGTACCATTGAGAAAGAACAGAAAGGTATCTCTAGGCTCAACTCACTTTCTTCTTTTGTAAGTTATTGTGATGTTTCCATGACTAATTGCTAATCATACCTCCTTGTTACTCTTTAATAAAGATACTTTACTCACTTACTCAGGTTTCTTGGGAAAACTGTACGAGAGACCTCTAAGCTTGATGGTTGCGGTGTCACTTCCTTATATAGTGGTGAAGGTTCAAGAGCAACTGCTATTTAATATGCCTTGAGAAAAAAAAGATGAAAGTATTTGCAAAAATATGGCTAATTACAGCAAGTCATTATTCATTTGATGCTTAGCAGACAACAAGGTTCAAGTATAGCAATGTTTCGAAGACGAATCCTTCTTTTATATTTCCTTGAAACTGTCTGCTCCTGGTGAAATAAATACCTACATAAGTCTCTAGAAAAAAACACACTCTAAAATATCAAAGACTAATGAGATCAAGTCACTGGAACATGTATCTCATAGTTATTTTATTAAAGTAAAATGTAAAATGAGGCTGCATTAGACTCTAAGCTAAACTAACAACATGCAGCTTTTATTTACTATCCTACACTACCTAAAAACAAAGGGAAAAACTTTATTCAAGTGTAAGAACTCTTCCAATGCAACCATGTGCAGAGCAAGATAAGAAACATACTCATATCCATGTATGAAAAAGTTACCACAATGATTACCTGGATATGAAGAACCAACCAACCTACTTGTTTTGGCATCAGAAGGTGTTGAAGAAGAGAATAGCATTATGGCCTAATGACCTCTTGAAACCAAATTTCAATGTAATCTTGATGTTCATCAACAGTAATTTCTATGCTCTCATTCATCATGCTATGCAGATCCTCTTCATTTAGATGATTGATTTTTGAAGTACATAAAGGATATGCTGAGATGGATGTTGAGAACTCCTCAATCTCAGGTCTTAGTGATTGCTCTCCACCAGAGGTAGTCCATAAGTTTTCATCTTCCTTCACAGTTTGGAAAGGAAGATCATTTTTTAGCTCATAGGACCTTGAGTCTTCTAATATTTCTAGAGAGGTAGATACACTTTTGGCTGCTGCCAAAATATGTTCTTCTTGAAAAGAAGAAATCCCGGTTGTTGCTAGGATTTGAGAGAGTTCTTCCAAACTAATGGTCATCTTCGAATTCATTCTCTTGGTGGTGGTAAGGATACAAAGTTCATGTTGTTCGATTCTATAGAGGGCTCGAGTGGTCTTGCCTCATGTCCCACTATTACTGATGCTTCGACTTTTGTTCTATAGTGCTCCCTGTGTTAGTCTCTTCATAGACTACTTTAGCTCTTTGAGTTGAGCTAGCTCCTGTTTTTCGGTATCGGTCTGTGGATTTTATAAGCGGAACGTTCCTTCCCCCAAAGAGATCGGAAGGAACCTTGGTTGAAAGGTCTGATTTTGATTTAATGTATTTATCTTGTGGGTCTCTAGGCATATTCATGAAAGAAAGCAAAAACAAAAGAAAAAGCTACCATTTGGTTTCTAGGTCTATTCATAAACAAAAACAAAAACTACTATTGGGTTTGGGGGAACCTGTTATAGCAGATGCGCAGGTTCTTACCTCTCGTCTTAAAGTTCCCCTGCCACCAAGCTAATGTTAAGGTCTAAAGATGATCTATTTCCTAACTACTTCTTACCTTCAAACAACTCCTCGGCAACGGCGCCAAAAATGATGGGTGTTATATATGGACTAAAAACACACTAAAAACCCTCAATTAAATTGTCAACCCGGGGTAAGTAAACTTAGAGTTGTGGCAAAATATATGCCAAAGGTAGAAGGGTTGGTAGGAGTATAGTCCAACTAATGAAGGTAGCTATCTAAGGCTAATCTACTCAAGCAAAACTATCTAATGAGAAAATCCTAATAAGCAACTTGAAACTAGGGAACCTAAGTACTTTTGGGCCAAGGATCGATGGATAGTTCCTAAGAAAGCAAGTAAAACCCTATGTAAAGCAAACTAGTTCAACAATAAGCAATAAGCAAACTACCTTAAGCATAACAATAAGCAAATGACAAAAGCAAACTATTTTAACTTGCCAACCTACATTCAATGAGAAACTACCCTATGAAAGAAAATAAATAAACAAGCAAGCAAAGACACCTATCTAACCTATTAAAGCAAATAGACAAGCAAGCAAAGACACCTAACTAACCTACTAAAGCAATAGACAAGTATGTAAAGACACCTAACTAACCTACTAAAGCAAAAGACGATTATCTAACCTACTAAAGCAAATAGACAAGTAAGCAAACGCAACTAACTACTACATGTAATCAAAATAAAACTTCTCATTGAACAACTATCTAGCCTAAGAGGCAACTGGACTAAATGCTCAATGCCAAACTATTTCTAATGCATGAAAGGAAATCTAAGAGGCAACTGAACTAAATGCTCAATGCAAAACTATTTATAATGTATGAAAGGAAATCTATTTTATTGAAAGCAAGAAGAACTACCAACTAATGCTTAATCTATAATAAGCAAACTACTATCTAATCTATCAAAGCAAAGTCTATCTATCCTACAGCAGCAATAAAACTTTATTCTAATCTATGAAAACAAGAAACTATATCTATGAAAGCAGGAAAACTATATCTTTTAATCTACGAAAGCAAGAAACTATCTTTAATCTACAAAAACGGGAAAACTATCTTTTAACCTATGACAATTCAAATATAATGCTGGTGGTTGTGTGAATGTCTTTGGTGTCGGATGATATCTCGATGGCACTTGACAACTGATCAAAAT
>ML777559.1:47912-65926 GCA_009831015.1 Picea engelmannii | reverse complement strand
AGATCGTGGACCTTTGAGCAAGGGTTAGACAAGGAGGACTTGACGAAACTGCTACAATCAATCTACGGCTGTAAGCAATGGTTTGTCTTCATTAATATAATTTGCTTGGCCTGTTTCTTTCTAAATCATGTTCAATCTCACATGAGTTTGTCTCTTTAGTAGATAGACCTATTTCGAACTAATCTTGATAGAGTAGGAAGTGGTCGTACTTTGTTTGTCTACAGGGCTTATTGAGGAGTGAAAGATCGGAGCTCAACTCGGAGCGTGCAGGGAAAAACATCGGTAAAAGGTACTTCTTATCTCCTTCCTTCTCACACACTAGTCCACCTAGATCTAAAAGGAAGTCAGTGACCATGATAAGCACTTTCTGTCTTAGAGTTAAGAGTCTAGCTCTTTGAGGCGATCTACCTGTCCGCGGGGAGATTTTCCTTCAACAATTATATCTAATCGTCTATTCAAACGATAGATCAACGATTCAGAGGAAATCAGATCAGAAGAGGTGTTCGACACTTAACATGTCGGATCATACTTGTCGAAAGAATGATTATTGGAAAGAGTTCGGGGTCTAGGGTCCGATAGACCGGATCGACTAGTAACAAACCTCATGAACAGATCAACCAGTTATCATTGGGTTGGGTGGTTTGTGCGTTGTAAACGTAGAGAGAATTTTGACAGTTCGGGGCCGGTACACGTCAACACATGTATACAATCAGTAAGAAAGCGACACATGACCCATTAAGGAAGTGACACATGTTTGGGTCCATTCGACAGATGCGCATGCGAAAGTCATGAAATAAGGTGACATGTGGCAGCCTAGTATGTAAATGACATGTGGTAGGTCCACGTCAGTAGGTCCACATGGCAGAGTGCCATGTCATACCGGATCGGGGTCTTGTTAATGCATTGCGAATAGAACTCTGATGATCTGATAGCCAATGTCGATATACGTCATCCTGACATATGCCACCCACTTGGAAGGTGACATGAGGAGTAATCATGAGGGCGATTTCATCGTCCATTTGAGAACTCGATCAATGATCTGCATTGATCATGACCTTAGAACTCGCTCACGGTTTAACTCACCGGATCAGACTCCATGGTAGATAGAGTTCGAGCATTGAAAATTCTGGTGGTCCGACATTTCGGTAAGACCACGGTTTCCAGTGCTTGGTCACGAGAGGTAAGGAAAATTTCTTAGCATCAAAGTGGGAGTGCATAATTGAATAAGCGCTCGGTCATAGCCCATGGTCGTGTGGACAGATAAAGAACTGAGAGGTCTGATGCGAAAACAGAGAACACAAAACTCTGTTGGAAGAAAGTTTGGGCCTGTATAAGGAGATCGAGAACAACCTGAGAGGATATTGAGCTGAGCTGAGTTTTAATCATAACTCTGCACCTGTGGGTACTGAGATCCTCAAGGGGGTCTTCATCACAAATATTGCAATATTAGGGGCATTTTAGCGAGATTGGAGGTGGTGTTTTGGTTTCCCCCTTCAAAAATCATATAGGTTATATTCCCCTTTACATCAACATCAGGCACTAGCCCCTATCCTCAATGAATGTTGGGTTTCCATGTATCTAAAGGACAAGTGGTTCACTGGATACATATTTTATGGTTTGTTTGAATTTCCTACAAGTTGTAGGTTTTTGTGTGGCTATTGAGGGCTCCCCTCCAAGGCCAGGTTGGAAAAGAGTGAGCTTTATGATGGTCTTTGTCTTGTTTCTCAACGTTCTGAGTCACTGAATCACATGTTCTAGGATTTCCACTTTACGAATAATGGTTGGACATATGTTAAGTATCAATATTTAGTTCTTCTCCATGGAAGGATTCATTGGTAGGCAATGCTACTAATTGGTGATTGCATCTATTTGGTTCATTCCTCTTTCATTGGTATTTGACATTGTCTGAGGATTTCCCTTCTATATACCCTCTCGAAGATTCATGGTAGATCTATTTTTGATAATGAAGTCAATTCTTTATAATTTTTTGTACTATGTGGAGGGATGAGATACGAACATAATCGTTGGCCAACAATTGTGTACTTTTTAAATATGCCAAGTGTTTAAATGCAATATCATATTCTAACTTTATTTACATTTTAGTAACACTAGAGAAGAGCATATAAAATCTATTATATATATCCTATTCTAACTTTATTAGTCCCTATCGTAGGCATAGAGGGACTATAGCGATCGATAAATCGTTGACTTCATATTAGTTTGTCCTTTGACTAGAAATATTTGCAGATTATCTATTGTTGGAACCAGGGAACTTAAAACATAGATTTTTATATAAAAAAAAGTACCATATTTGTCAGGATCTAATTGGACAAGGGACTGGAGGTCTTATTGCCGGCTTCGCTATTCCCAAGGTTATATATGTTGGCATATCCAAAGTATTTGATCGTATATGGTCTTTTTGAATCATATATATTTTCTTATGCATTCCTCGAAGGTGGATTAATGCTAGCATTAATTCGAATGTTTGGTTTAACATTTTATGCTAGTTAAATTTATGGCAATGTTTGATATGGTTGCATATCGAAAGTTTGGCCTTCCAATACATTCTCTGGCATTCAAACTATTGTTACAAAAAATATATAAAAAAATTGGGATACGTCAGAGACCTGCCACATTGAATTTTTTTCTTAAATGTTTACAGATCATTTCTGACAGACTTAAATGTTTACCTAACAGGTTTGGTAGTGTTGAATGGTTACTTAACAGGCTTGTTACAAGACATTTTCTTCCGGGCATTGTTGGTTCACTGGTCCATGCTTGTTTTTTGCATGGAATTGATTTCTTATTTGCATGTTGTTGTTGTTCTTGCTTGCCTGTTTCTGTTGTTGCAGTTTTCATGTTTGCCTGGGGGAGTGGTTTTTGCTTGCTTCTTTCTCCATTGTATGTTGTTTATTGTTGCTTGATTCGACTTTGCAGGGTTTCGATCCTGCGCCTGCAGGTGGGCCTTATTTGCAGGGTTCCGGTCCTGCGCCTGCACTTGGGTTCTTATTTGTTGCTTGTTCTTGTTTGCCCAGGGTTTACAATGTTGGGATGCTGCATCTGCAATTGGATTTTTGGTTACATTTTTTTGCAGTGGAATTTGCATAGAATACTATTTAGATAAAATAACAGAGTAAAAAATTGCAAGCAATGTAAATTGCATCTCTTACGCGTTGAAGCAGAGTTTGTCGACCTCAAAGTATATTTCATAGATGCCGATGCTTTTTCCATGGATTCTGTGTTGCTATGGTTTCATAGTTATGAGAGTGCATTTTACTGTGTGGGAGACATAGTTGTTCTCTCCCTTTTATTTTCCTCTTGTAAACTGCGTTTTTGACTATAGTTTCTCGCATTTCTGTGGTCATTCCGACTGACCGCGGTTCGGTTGCATACTTAGCAAGTTTTATGGACACGGCTTCACGGATAGGTTCTATCGAGCTATGACAGGTCGTGTTCGGTGTATACATTAGCTTTCCCGAATTAGTTTTCTTTAAAAGAAGGGCTCTTGGACAGAAGAGAATGCAATTTATGAAATTATAGGTTTCCTGGACAACATAAGTTAATGATCGCGGGTTCTCGGGGTGGCGGGCTGAAAATTGGGCTTCTGTTGGTTCGTGCCTTGCAAATAGCACGGAGAGTTCCACTAGGTCGTGTTGGGTGTATACATTAGCATTCCCAAATTAGTTTTCTTTAAAAGAAGGGCTCCTGGACATAAGAGATTGAAATTTACGAAATTATAGGTTTCTTGGTCAACATAAATTAAACATAGGAAATATGTGATTTTATAAAGTAGATATATAAAGCATGCACATAGCCGTCATCCCATACTTTGCCAATTTTATGGACGCGACTTTGTGGATAGGTTCTATCGAACTATGACAGCTCGTGTTCGATGTATAAATTAGCTTTCCCGAATTAGTTTTCTTTAAAAGAAGGGCACTTGGACAAAAAAGAATGCAATTTATGAAATTATAGGTTTCCTGGACAACATAAGTTAATGATCGCGGGTTCTCGGGGTGGCGGGCTGAAAATTGGGCTTCTGTTGTTCTGTGCCCTGTAAATAGCACGGATAGTTCCACTAGGTCGTGTTCGGTGTATACATTAGCATTCCTGAATTAGTTTTTTTTAAAAGAAGGGCTCTTGGACATAAGAGATTGAAATTTATGAAATTATAGGTTTCCTGGACAACATAAATTAAACATAGGAAATATGTGATTTTATAAAGTAGATATATAAAGCATGCATAGAGCCCTCATCCCATACATTGTCAGTTTTTGCATCGCGGGTTCTCGCGGTGGCCGGCTGAAACTTGACAATCAGAGAGATCTGCGATATACAAATTGACAATCAGACTTGCGAACTATTTGAATTTTAAGGGCCTGGTGTCCAAAAAATTTAGCATTCTCGAAATAGTTTAGTTTACGTACGTTTTACATACGCTGGTGGACAAAAACACACAAAAAAAATAGTTAGCATTTTTTGGATCACAGGTTCTCGGGGTGGCGGGCTCTAAATTTAGCTTCTGTTGTTCCGTGTCCTAGAAATAGCATGCAGAGTTCCGTGATATACAAATTGACAATCGGACTTGCGGACTATTTGAATTTCAAGGGCTTGTGTCCAAAAAAATTAACATTCTCGAATGACTTTTCTTTATGTACGATTTACATACGCTCGTGGAGAAAAAGACAGAAAAATAGTGGAATCGTCTGTTACATAGGGATCCATCCCTGCTACCTTCACGGCTTCCCAATACACATTAAATATGCTTTCAAAAGTCAGAACCGACCAGACAGGTTTGAAAAGATGGGCTTCAATAACTGCAAAGCTCGAGTACATCTCCCATTAAAATGAATAGGCAGGCGAATATTATGGGATATGGTAATTTCTTTTTGCCTGCATTTTGAATTTGCGAAAATAATTTTTATTTTTATTTTTTGCTTGTGCAGTTTTAGTTTTCTTAAAAGCTTCAGCATAGTTCACGAACATGTCACCCATAGAGGCCTTGACGTCATGTCCTTCTTTAATATTGTGCATATCTTAGATGTCAGATTTGAGAATCTGCTTGGATATGGGAATTTTAATACGTGCTACTAGTCACTATTCAGCGTACATATTCAAAAAGATTGGCATTAATAAGCCAAAATATCAAAACCATCTGTCATTAAAACGAATCAACACACAATCTACGGAAGATCATCCAGCGTTGCTCTGAAATACTTATTTCCATTTCTCTCTATCATCAAAGAGTTGTGCTTTAGGGTTCCTTCGTTCTAATGTTCCTGGTCATGGACATGTAAGACAATTTAGAGATGTGATTGAGGCGCAGATGAAAGAAGAGAGACTAGTTTTATGTGACATGAGCTTTGAGTAAAAAAAACTTTGTTATACAAGAGAAACTCGGAGAGAACGAAAAAAAAAGAACAAGTATGTTTTGGTTGGTGTTCTCCCTGTGTTCGATGCTTTGGTTGGTTGAAAAGGCTGCCTAGAGATTTGTTTGTTGAACTTCTTTGTTTTCTTGCTAGGAATTGTAATGGATTTTGAGGTCGCGTGCAAAATAGTTCTTCGTTTGAGTATATAGCTTCTTCCAACAAAACAGATTTGGCAAGTGTATCGAATTGTACAGATCCCAGAAGAATTTGTTTTCCTTGGGGGCGACGCATTTACAGTGGCTTGAAAAATGGGCTGTCATGTTCGTAAATGACATAAAATATTGCTCCATTTGTGAATGTAGCCAGAGGCAGGTAACAGAAACTGTATGGGTGGATAAAACAACATATTATCACTGCAAAAGTTTCTATTTCAAAGTTTGATGAGCTACATGTGGGTCTGGTAACCGACTTGACAGAAATCCATGTTCTTTGTCAAAGTTTGTTCGGTTTCCTCTGGATGTAGTTGTAGACTCCACATATTTGGCATCACCTCCACTGCTATGAGGAAAGATATATTCTGATGCCATCTGCAACATTTGATACACTTTCCAAACCTGTGCTGGTGCGTTTTGTAGCATTTGATGCACTTCCCACACCTCTGTTGCCTGAAGAAGTTATGTACCTCAACAGATTTTCATTTTGCATCTGGGTTGAATGTTTCTTCCAATTTACTGTAATAAAGAAAAGAACTTCAACATACAAATCCTCAGGGAGGCTTTTCAACCAAACAGATGATCGAATACAGGGAAAATACTAGTCACTGCGTACTTGAATTTTTTTCCCCTGCCATAGTTGTTGTAACATAAAATGACTCTGTCCACTTTGAAATCGGCCTAAATCGCATTTCTAAGTTGTCTCGGATGTCAAGGGTCAGGAACATTGGAAGGAAAGAACCTTAAACCCCAACTTTTCGACAGCAGAGGGAAATTAATACTTGACAAAGAATGGAATGTTGAATAAGCAGCCATTGCAAGCAGGCCATCTCTGGAAGAGACAAGGTACTCAAAAAACTGGGATAGATGTAGTTGGCAACACCGATTAAGTACAAAACCCAAAATTGATATTCAACTCATTTTTACGAATAAAGAGTTTGAACGTCAAGAAAACTGTCAAGAAGCTTCATCAATGTACATATTTTAGTATTTTCCAATTTCTGGTATTTGTTTTAATTGTATTTTGTACCTTCTTCCCCTGTGTCATTAAACATGAACGAGAAGCTTTACTTTCTGCTGCCCACTACTTCAATCTAAATAAAGACTGGTATGTTATTTCTTTACATTTTACATTTAAGAATATTTTTTCATAAGCGGCTCAACTGTTGACGCAATGTTCCTGTTCAGTATGTTGGATATATTGCAGCTTCTTCTATTTGATAATATCCATGCATATATACTAATATTAGTACTATTGGAATAAATACAAAAAACTTAGGCAATTATGTTTGGGTTTGCAGTGTTAAACAACTATGTTCCTTGTTCCGTCATATACATCTTGCATCCAAAGAACTTCCGTAGTCTGCAATTTATGCTTTAATTTCTTAAGTCACACCAAATATTGATTGCATTTAATTTAATTTAGATATTGATGTTTATGGAGAGCCGATGTTTGTTCATGTCATTGCAAACAATACAAGATGGATAGATGATAAGGAGTTTATCTTGTTGAGACCACAATGCAAATTCATGTTTCTTGTTGTGCTATGTGCATCTTGCAGTCAAAATTTTCATGCTTTCAACGAAATTTGCGAACCGAAGAGCATCTTGCAAATTGGGAGATCATTTGCATTTGAAACATAAACAATACATTAATATATATTAGTATGAATACTATTTAGATAAATATGAAGTCTTTCTCCATTGATAGATACTAGTATGAATACTATTGAAATAGATATCAAACCTTTGTCTTGGCCAATACTTGGCCAGTTATCTGGGCACCAGGCCTCGGGTTCGCGGTACCCAACTCCTATATCCCATGTTCCGTCATATACATCTTGCAGCCAAAGAACTTCAGTGATGTGCACTTAGTGCTTTTACTAGTGAGAACCCAACAGGGGTTCAAAAACTTTGCGATTAATAAACGAAAAAAAAAAGAAGGTTTTTTCGACTGTCAAATACTTATCTCTTTTCCCCTTTTGCTTTTCCCATCCATTATGGATTTTTGGTTTTATACTTAGTCGTCTTTCTATGATGGGTGGTTGCAGGGTTCGCGTGCTGACATATCTTCATCTACATCTGTATCTTCACATGACGAATTTGACCGACCATTGTACCTTTCCATACCTAGGAAATTTTATGGCCGCGGTTGTTGGATCGACGCATACGAACTGACCTTTTCTTCTTCCTGCTCGTTATTGCTTTCTGGATATATACTTAGTTCCCTTTCTGTGGTATCTAGTTCCAAAGTTGGTGGGCTGACATGTCTTCATCTCCATCTATATCCTCACATGACGGATTGGACCGATTGTTGTTCCTTTCCATAGCCAATTTTATGGTCGGGGCTATGGGGCCGACGCTTGCGAACTCAGTTGCTTATCGTTTTGGTATATACATCTTACACTCAAAACATCTGTGATTTACAATTCCACCGCGGGTTCCTCATATACATTAACTTCTTTCAAAGTATCTGTTGTTGCTTTCCATCCCCAAACAACTTCGTGTCCTTCCTGATATACATGAACAATGCTCTTACTAGTAACAAGTGGACACAGTGGCACGAAAGATACTTCCGTGATCTGCAATTTATGCCTTAACTGGTGAGAACTCAACAAGGGTTCAAAAGCATTTGCATTAATAATCAAAGACTAGATGTTCTTCAGCGAGATACTTTTCCCTTGTCTTCTTCCCATGTGTTATCGATTTCTGTTATATACTTAGTCGCGTTTCTATGATCACGGGTTCCAACGTTGGCGTGTTGACATATCTTCATCTCCATCTATAGCCTCGCATGGCGAATTGGACCGCCCACTGTTCCTTTTTATACTTAGTGAATTTTATGCCTGCGGTTGCTAAGTTGGCGCAATTCAACTCTTCTGCTTCTTGTTCCGACATCTACATGTACCACTCAAAATTTCCGTGATCTACAATTCCACTGCGAACTTCTCCGTCCTTTTTCCCTTATTTTCTTCCCGTGTATTATGGGACTATAAAATATGGACATGGTATTTTATAGAGCATGTACAGATTCTGCATTCCATACCTAGTGACATTTTGGATCGCTGGTTCTCAGGCGGGCGGGCTCAAAATTGGGCCTCCATTGTTCCGTGCCCTACAAATAGCACCTTGAATTCCGCGATATACAAATTGACAAGTAGACCTGCGGATTGGTGGAATCAACATTGCACTTCTGTTGTTCTGTGTCCTCCAAACAATGCTCCCAGTTTCACGATATAGAAATTGACACAAGGAATGCAGGGCTAGCGGGGTGGAGATTGCCATTGTTTACAGATGCTAGTCCATATGAAGTATCTAACAGCATCTAAAAAAATATTTTGAACACTAAATTAGCTCTTAGTAGTGACAACTAGACATAGAGGTACGGAATAGTTGGGATTGCATGGCGAATTGGACCACCCGCTATTCCTTTTCATACTTAGTGAATTTTATGCCCGCGGTCCGCAATATACAAATTGACTACCGGATTCCGACATCGTCCACTCTTCTGTGTTACAGATTACGCATTCAAATGTTCGGAGCGATACAATTAGAACGTCCAGGCCTCGCGTCTTCTGCAGACACCTTCACAGCCTGTTTTGGATCCTCCTGTTGCCGGATTCACAAAATGTGCAACCCCAACGTTGGCGGGTTGACATATCTTTATCTCCATCTATATAATCACACAACGAATCCGACCGACCGNGGCCTCGCGTCTTCTGCAGACACCTTCACAGCCTGTTTTGGATCCTCCTGTTGCCGGATTCACAAAATGTGCAACCCCAACGTTGGCGGGTTGACATATCTTTATCTCCATCTATATAATCACACAACGAATCCGACCGACCGCTATTGCTTTCCATACTTGGCCAATTTTATGTCCACAGTTGTCGGGTTGGCGCCAATTTCATCTCCATCTATATCCTCGCATGGCGAATTGGACCGCCCGCTGTTCCTCTTCATACTTAGTGAATTTTATGCCCGCGGTTGCCGGGTTGGCGCAATTGAACTATGTTCCTTTTTGTTCTGTTATATACATCTTCCACTCAAAATTTGTGCAATCCCAACTGTTTCATACCTCTTTGTCCAGTTGTCACTACCAAGAGCTAATTTAGTATTCAAAATAATTTTTTAGATACTATTAGATACTTCATAGGGATTAGCATCCATAAACAATGGCAATCTCCACCCCGCCAGCCCTGCATTCCGTGTGTCAATTTCTATATCGCGAAATTGGGAGTGTTGTTTGGAGGACACAGAACAATAGAAGTGCAATGTTGAGTCTGCCAGTCCGCAGGTCCGCTTGTCAATTTATATATCGCGGAATTCTGGGTGCTATTTGTACGGGACAGAACAATGGAGGCCCAATTTTGAGCCCGCCCGCCCGAGAACCTGCGATCCAAAATGTTGCAATATACAAATTGACTACCGGATTTCAACATCGTCCGCTCTTCCGTGTTACAGATTACACATTCAAATGTTCAGAGCAATACAATTAGAACGTCGAGGCCTCGCATCTTCTGCAAACACCTTCGCAGCCTGTTTTGGATCCTCTTGTTGCCGGGTTCACAAAATGTGCAACCCCAGCGTTGGCGGGTTCACATATCTTTATCTCCATCTATATAATCACACGATGAATTCGACCAACCGCTATTGCTTTCCATACTTGGCCAATTTTATGTCCACGGTTGTCGAGCTGGCGCCAATTTCATCTCCATCTATATCCTCGCATGGCAAATTGGACCGCCCACTGTTCCTTTTCATACATAGTGAATTTTATGCTCGCGGTTGCCGAGTTGGCGTAATTGAATTCTGTTCCTTTTTGTTCAGTTATATACATCTTCCACTCAAAATTTGTCCAATCCCAACTGTTTCGTACCTCTGTGTCCAATTGTCAATACTAAGAGATAATTTAGTGTTCAAAATAATTTTTTAGATACTGTTAGATACTTCATATGGACTAGCATCCGTAAACAATGGCAATGTCCACCCCGCCAGCCCTGCATTCCATGTCTCAATTTCTATATCGCGAAATTGGGAGCGCTGTTTGGAGGACACGAAATAATAGAAATGCAACGTTGAGTCCGCCAGCTTGCAGGTCCACTTGTCAATTTGTATATCGCGGAATTCAGGGTGCTATTTGTAGGGCATGGAACAATGGAGGCCGAATTTTGAGCCCGCTCACTCGAGAACCCGCGATCCAAAATGTCGCTACATATGGAATGCAGAATCCGTACATGCTCTATAAAATATCATGTCCAGTGGAATTGTAGATCACAGAGATTTTGAGTGGTACATGTAGATGACGAAACAAGAAGCAGAAGAGTTTAATTGCGCCAACTCAGCAACCGCGGGCATAAAATTCACTAAGTATGAAAAGGAACAACGGGTGGTCCAATTCACCATGCGAGGATATAGATGGAGATGAAGATATGTCAACATGCCAACGTTGGAACCCGCGATCATAGAAACGCGACTAAGTAATTTCCACAGATATGTTACAGACATTATTAATTTATGGTAATTTTGTAGAGTCCGCAATTCCGCGTCTCATTTTGTATATCGCGGAACTGTCGGTGCTATTTGTAGGGCACATAACATCAGAGGCCCAATTTTGAGCCCGCCAGCCCGAGAACTCGCGATCCAAAAACTGGCTAAGTATCCAATGAGGGCATAAGTTTCTATAGTTCGCAAGTCCGCTTGTCAATTTGTATGTCGCAGAACTCTCGGTGCTATTTCTAGGGCACGGAACAACAGAGGCCCATTTTTGAACCCGCCAGCCCGAGAACCCACGATCAAAAAAACTGCCTAAGTATGGAATGAGCTCTCCGTGCATGCTCTATAAAACGTGTGCAAAGAAAACTAATTCGGCAATGCTATATTTTTTTTTCCCCAAGAAAAGCCTTAGTTTTAAAGCAAACTAAATGTAACACACGTTATTACTATTCTATTATATGCTCTCAAATGTTCATGTAATTTCCACAGACATGTAATAGACATTATTAATTTCTGCTAAATTTGTAGAGTCCGCAACTCCGCGTCTCATTTTGTATATCGCGAAACTGTCAGTGCTATTTGTAGGGCACGGAACATCAGCGCCCCAATTTTGAGCCCGCCAGCCCGAGAACCTGCGATCCAAAGATTGGCTAAGTATCCAATGAGAGCATAAGTTTCTATACTTCGCAAGTCCGCTTGTCAATTTGTATGTCACGGAACTCTCGGTGATATTTCTAGGGCACAGAACAATAGAGGCCCATTTTTGAGCCCGCCAGCTCGAGAACCCGCGATCCAAAAACTACCTAAGTATGGAATAAGGGCTTCGTGCATGCTCTATAAAACGTGTGTAAAGAAAACTAATTCGACGATGCTATATTTTTTTTGTTCAAGAAAAGCCTTAGTTTTAAAGCAAACTAAATGTAACACACGTTATTAATATTCTATTATTTGCTTTTAAATGTTCATGTGATTTCCACAGATATGTAACATACATTATTAATTTCTGGTAAATTTGTAGAGTCCGCAACTCCGCATCTCATTTTGTATATCGCCGAACTGTTGGTGCGATTTGTAGGGCACGAAACATTAGAGGCCCAATTTTGAGCCCGCCAGCCCGAGAACCCGCGATCCAGAAATTGGCTAAGTATCCAATGACGACTCCATGCATGCTCTATAAAATCTCATCCCCATACTTTATAAAAGTACAAATTTCGTATGTATAAAACTAAATATCTAATTTACTAAAGGTAGATATTTCGTATGTATAATTTRTTAATTTCTAATAAATTTCTATAGTCCGCAACTCTGCTTCTCAATTTGGCCCAATTTTGAGCCCGTCAGCCYGACAACCCGCRATCCATTAGAAAAGTACATATTTTGTATGTATAAAACTAAATATCTACTTTATAAAATTACATTTTTGGTATGTATAGTTTATGCTGTTCAAAAACTTATAATTTCATAAATTTCAATTTCTTTTCTGTTGAGGAACCCTTGTTTTAAAGATAACTAATTTGGTAATGCTAAATTTTTTGTGTCCAACAACCTTTCAAATGTTGACAATTTTTTATATTTTCAGGAAGAATTAATTCGGGAATACTATCTTCTGCATGCAAACCGCATGTATTTCAACTTTCTAACCACGTGTTTGTACTAGGTCGCATTTACTCCCATCCCAACCTAGCAGGGACTACGTTGCCATGCAACACTTGTTACATTTTAGTAACACTAGAAAAGAGAATATAATATCCTTTCACTTTTTGTTTTGCAAATATAAACATTTTCTATATATAAAATGTATTTTAAAATAAATAAACAATGTACTAAGTCTTACAAGATTATATCGCATTAACAAAAAGATACCATATGATAATTGATTTTAATCTTCTTTGAACCATTATCCTTGCGTCGAATGAGAGCCCCAATTGTAAGTTAGTGAGGCATGGCAAGAATTTACAACAACTATGAGGTAAATGCCCTTCAAATGGTAGTGTTTATACATTTATGTTTCAAAATTTTTACTCAAACGAAGCGATATTCTCGGTACATCTGTGTTTCATAATTTTTAAGTAAAAGTCTTGTATAAATATTTTTTCCGGTTCATTTTAACATTTTTTATGATTTGATAATGTTTTTGTTAATCATATAGTTTTTGCTTTTCATTGGCTTACATATATGTCTTCTATGAAATTTTAAAGCATGTTTGAGATAATTAAGTGACAAAGCATGTTAGAGGTTTTTTTTTTTAAATAGATAATGTAGTGTTTTTTTTTAAATAGATAATGTAGTATTGATATAGTTTAAATGTTTTGTGTTTTTTGTTAGTTATTATTATTAAAATTTGACAACTCAAATATTGATAAAATTACAATTTAACATTACTTAAATCACGTTTTTGAATACACAAATTAATTCAATACTCTCAAAAATCCCCAAAATATTTAGAATATATATTCTAAACTACTGAAATCTACAATTTCATTCATCTTTATGAATTTCTAACCAAATTTTAAATAAAATTAGATTAAAAAAAACCAAAAAATAATAAACAAGTATTAAAACGTTTAAACTACATCGTGTAATAATGGCAAGTATTTCTTTGCCATCACATTCCACCACTACATGCAATGACCTATTACATGAATTGGTTTTGTTTTTTTTAAAACCCACGAAATATGCCATACGGAGCTGCATTATAAAGTTTGTTTTTTTCCTTGGTTTAGAAGGCAAGTATAAGAATTATATGTTCCATCAAAGTGACATTTCTTTATTTTTTATTTCATGGTTCATGCCACTTACGCTGGACACAATAAAATTGGAATAGAACCTTTAGATACCATTTTCTTTTTGATTTCATGTCATGTCATTCAAGTTGAATGAAACAAAACCTTAATATATAATATGGTATCATTTGATTTTTTTATGGAATCTTTTATTTTTTAATGTTTTATATATATATAATTTGATTTTTTAATGGTATTTTTTTATTTTTTAATGTTTTGTTTATATATTATTATTATTATTATTATTATTTGAATTTTGGTGTGTGATAATATATAATTTTTAATATATTATGATTATTATGTTAATGAAAATAGTAAAAAAATGTATTAATTATTATAATAGTTGATTAGTGGTAAGATAAATATGAGTGTTTGTTTGATATTTATCTTTTTTTTTAAGTGAGATACATTATGTGGATGTATATGACCTTTATCTTTTTTATGTGGGACATATTGTGTAGATGTGTATGTGCACTTCTCCTTTATGACGTGTTTAACATTTTAGATTAAAATATCTTTTTTCTCTAGTATATTTATTTTATATTGGTTGTGAACCTTTGTCCACAACAATATACAAATTACAACATATTATGATCTTTAAGTCAGTGGAAATAACAAAAAAAGTAGTGACCCTCCAACTACTATAATGGTTGCTTGGTTGCAAGACGAATATGTATGCTTGTTTAGTTCCCATCCTCTTTTGTGGGACACATTGTATGAATATGTGTATGTGTGAATAATAAACATATTAATAAATAATTGAATCATGTCTAGCATCTTGGACAAGTTTCTATGACTTAAAAATCTCCTCCCTTTTTGTGTAATATCCCACATTGGTTGCGAATTTTGATATATGACAACATATATGTCTCAACATACTCAATGACGTTGTACATAGAGGTAGTGACCCCCTACTCAACAAAAGTATGGTGATCTTGGAAAGCTTCTCTTAATGCTTTTCGAGCACAGAAACAAAATTCTAAAGAATCACAAGTAATCACTTACCCTCTTAAGGTTCGATAGACCAATTAGGTCTTAGTGCACGTTAATCATCATCATCATCATCATCAATATAATGGTTGATTGGTTACAAGATGAATATGTGTGCTTGTGCACCCTCCCCTTCTCTACTTTCCATGAATTTAAGGTCTCTAATACCTTTATCCTCGTGCTAATGGGAGTGCCATAAAGATAATAACCCTCCTAGTAACATATTAGTTGATAAAGTGAATTAAAAAATGGATAAACTTAACCTTTAACTTAACCTTTTAAATAACGATCCTAGCAAACTTCAACCCTAATCCACTCATTTTTTTTAAGTTCCAACTATTTAGATATTCTTCAAATGAACTAAAACTTTAACAACAAAATTCCGAAATCAAAATTCTAATCAATAATTTTTAAAAAAAAAATAAAATTATTGATTAGAATTTTGATTTCGGAATTTTGTTGTTAAAGTTTTAGTTCATTTGAAAAATATCTAAAAATTAATTTAACTTTTTTTTTAACCTACTCCATAAAACACCAAAAATCACATAAAAACAAACAACACACAAAATCATCTTATCCTACGGATACCGAAATCATCTTATCCCACGGCTACCGACTTCTTTGTAGTTTTGGAATTGGCATCCAAGTTTTGGGGATTGGCATGTGTTTTTCCGATACTTCCTTTCGGATTCAATAAATATGGGCACTATGTAAACCTAACCAAACCTACCATTATTTATTGATATTTTGGAGTTGTTCTTTGCGCTGGCTCTTTACATTAAAATCTTAATTCTTCAGCTTCAGGTAAGCCTGGCTTAGACTATCCTTGATGACAATTCACAATTCATGCATTTGATCACTCATATGGGAACAGTTTTTCTTCACGTCTGTCTGAAAAACGCGCAAAGAAGGGTTTTTATTTTGCTAAAAAATTAACATTTTCGTCCATGAAATGTGTAGTTTGATTTGTGGGTTTTGCGGATAATTATCCCTGACATACATGCTGGTTGTACATTCGTGACCGATCCGCTTGTGTTGGACTAAATGCTTTTCTGTGGTGAAGAATTAAGTGTTGGTTTGCATTTAAATTGAGATTTATCAGTTAATAATTTATAGCTTCGATGAATATGATAAGGATAAAACTGAAAATGTTTGATTAAATCCTGATATAAAAATTTATCTGGAGCTAAAAGACAATTTAATTTAGGCCAAAGAATTGCTACTATAGCCAAAGTAAAACTAGATGTTTATGATTATGATTTAAGGATGAGTCAGGAGACTTTTATGGCATGATGTGATGCTGTTATACTTGTGTAAAAAGAAAAGTAAATATGGTCATAAACTAGCTCAGTGTAGAAATTACCCAGTCAATAGTTGCAGTGAAAATGGGGAATTACGACCTAGAGAAGAGAGAGGGTAGTAGCCAAGAGTCCTCAACCAATCCTCGATGTAACAATGAAAATAATATTTTTTCTTGTGTGAGGCGAATCAAGACTATGGGGTATAGAAAGATGTTAGTTAAGTTTTATGGCCGTGTAACTTGGTCCTCTAATGGCGGTTTGGCCTAGTTGCAGGTCCAAAAATGGCGGAGAGGCCCGATCTGATGGGTTTTATCGGACTCGGGATAGTTAGTAGATTTGGAGACTGTCAACTTAGTCAGGTTGATAGCGGGCTCGAGAGAGTTTAGATTGTTGGCAACTATTTTCAACTGAGCCTTTAGACTGTGGGGCTAGGAAGCTTAGTGTCTTCCTTGGGGTGAGAGCTGCTACGGTGGGAGGAGCGTTGGGGCCTCTCGGATTTTGAGGCCTTTATTGTTTAGTTTTTTACGTAGTGAGTTGTTAGGTGAGTATTAAAGGGGCCTCCAGGCCTGGACCTGGCAGGGTTAGGCTTTAGCGACTAGGCTAAGGACAAGAACTGTTATTCCTCTTCAGAGCTACAGTAGTATTTTAGTTATTGCTTCCTAGGTGGCGGGTTTAGAACTTTCCAGAGATGGAGGCTGAAGTCACTGCACTTATGAGTACAGATGACGAAGCACTTTGGAAACGTGCCAGACTTTTTAACTCGGTCGATGAGTACACTTCCTTCTAGTCTGTCAAGGGGTCTTTTCACTCTTTGCGGGATCCAAGGTCTTCTCGTAGTTTACCTAAACTTTCGGAGTTTGGTGTTTTAGCGCCCGAACTAGTATCTTTTGCAAAGTCTCCACAGAATGCCTGTGAACATCCTTCAGTGAAGAAGAAGTGACCGCGACAACAACTTGATGAACTTTACAAGGAGGAGGGAGGCCTTGAACGCTTTTTTAGGAGGAGAGACCCAGGATGGCTGAAGCCGTGGAAGGCAAACAAGGCAAAGAGGAGATTTGTGTTGGGCTCAGTTATCGAGCTTGAGGATGCGTGCACCATGGTTCTATGTATGCTTGTCGGGAATGTTGACCACCTATTTCAAGTAGGGATTCAACTCCATGTGCCATGAAGATATGCACCTGATGGTGCTACAAAGTTTAAGACTTACTGGTTCTACAAGGCATTTTTGGCCTCAACACGTATTTTTGTCATTGGAATTTCCGCTCCCCTGCGTGGGATAATAATGTAATGGGTCTGCATGGATCATAGTT
This sequence comes from Picea engelmannii, assembly GCA_009831015.1. Classification (NCBI taxonomy): domain Eukaryota; kingdom Viridiplantae; phylum Streptophyta; class Pinopsida; order Pinales; family Pinaceae; genus Picea; species Picea engelmannii. The sequence goes on along the minus strand of ML777559.1, from coordinate 48,465 downwards.
TAGGTCAGCTGCCTAGGACTTCATCATTAGAGGAGTTCCTTTCATCGAGTGTTTTTTTTCCTCAGGTTATTAATTTGGCCTAACCAGCCTTATTAATTTCCCTTGAGTTTTTCACTCCCACAATAATTCTCCAAAGTGGTGAAAGACGCTCTAATGGTCGAGCCCTATGGTAGCCAGTGTCTAGGAATATTGTAAATGACCATGCTAGACATCTCTTAGAGTCTTGCAGAATTTCGTCGAGTCTAAATTATTTTTTTTAATTTTTTAAAATTACCGATTTAATGGTAATTTTAATTAATTTTTGATAAAAATTGTAAAAACTGGATCCTTGGGATTTTGATAGGGGTATTTGTACTCAAAAGAAACAGAATGAGACCCTCTACACCCATGGACCAAGTTTCAGCTTAATTGTGTTGAGATTTGTACCTTGGGAGGTGTTCCCCATGTGCTTTTGTCCTCCTTAGCACATGAGGGAAGGATTAGACACTTTGTACCTAGTACTTTTGTCTATTTTCACTTTGACTTTGGTTAAAGTGAATTTTGGTCACTTTTG
>ML777558.1:803779-822655 GCA_009831015.1 Picea engelmannii | reverse complement strand
GGGTTTTCTTCCCCTAGAGGGTTTCCCAGGATAAATGTTGTGTCTATTGTGGATGTGTATTTCTCAGTGATCTTGTTCATATTATGCTCTTATCTTATGAAATGCAAAGAACTATAATATCAGCATAAAACATTAACAGTTCTTCCAACCCTTGGGTAATTCCTCACCCTTCCAATATTGAATCCTTCGGAGCTTCCATGCCTTTATCCCCAGCTGAATTATTATATTCACCTATCCAGATAGCAGATGATTCCAATAACACTAATTCTAAACTCCTACTAGATGAGGAGCCAGATCATTTTTCCTCTCCTTATTGGGTTACCCCTGAACATCTCAAGGATGAATTCCTAAATTTCATCTTCCCATATGATGAAGCTATAATGGAAGGCATGTCTCTTTAATACTGACCCTGGGAATATTGTTGAGATCCAGTTTTGTCATATTTTTTTCCATACAAATACACTTATCATTACACCTTCTCCCCACATTGTGTCACTAATATATCCCTAATTACACCATAAACCTCCATTATCTCTTGTTATTCATCTTGGTTAATACATAATTTTCCATATTTTTAGTGATTAAAAGGATGATTATACAATACTTTTGTCAATGATGGTTTAATCCTATGTTTATATGTCCAAGCAACATCTTCTATATTGTTCAGGTTCTGGTATATGCATTGTCCATGTTCTGATACATGTATTGTTATTGTTCCGGTACCCACATTGCAGGTCATCTGGTACTCTAAGTCATCTAGTACCAGAAGGTTCTACATTCAACCGGTACCTGCACAGTCATATGGTATCCATACTCCATGTCATCCAGTACTCATTGTGTCTGGTACCAATACTGCGCTCATCTGGTACTCCAAGTCATCAGGTACCAGAAGGTTCTACAAGTCGTCCAGTACTCACACTCCATGTCATATGGTACCCAAACTCCATGTCATATGGTACACACACTCCATATCATCAGACACTCACAATTCAACACATCCAGTACTAGAATGCTCCAGGTCATCCTGTACCAGCATCAACAACTATCTGGAACTAGAAATAATTCGAAATTTTGGAAAGTTTCTAGAGGAAAATAGGGTACATGGGTTTTTTCCAAAGCCACATTTACATGCAGACATGTGAGGAAGAATTCACCCAGATCACACGTGTGGACCTCCATCTCAGGGGGAATGATTCTGCTAAAATTAGTGAAAATCTCAAACTGCCAACTTGCACCTCGATTTCCGTGCATATGGAATCAGATATATAAATTCTACGAAATGGGTTTTGTATAGAATATGGAAAATTGAGTAAGATGCAGGTATTTTTTCAAAATTAGAATTGGTTTGGAAGATATGGGTGGGGGCCTAACTCAAATCTGCCCAAATTGTAATAAAACCCAGATTTTTGAAGATTTGTCCTAAAAATGTCAATTTTGAAATCAAAGCTTTGGGATTCGGTCTCATCCTCTCTTAAATGATTTTTATGTATAAATAAGAGTGTTAAAAGGTTGAGAGGTAGTTATTATCATTTTGTAATGAAGGAGATCTATTCATTGTTGTGAAGAAGATTGAACATATGGAGGAGTGTTTGTAATTCCTTGGAGTTTTCAGCTAATAAAAAGGAGTTGTTGTTCTTGTACATGGTGTGGATCAATCCTTAGTACTGTAGAATTCTTCCACAACATAGGCCAGGTTTGGAAGGGCCCCCATCCTTTGGTATGTGTTGTGTTGTTTTATAGATAAGGTAGAATACTAGATTTACATTTTTTTACAGTCTTTAGATCAACATTTTATATTCTCATTTGTTGCATAAAGGAGTTTTACTGAGGTTATTTATCTTCATACGTATTTGATTTATTATTTTTTTTCAATTTATTACATTTTGATTGTGCTATTTACATTTGATTCGAAAACTAAAACTCATAGATCCTACCCTTTGATTGTATGCATTTAGAAATTCCTATGATAGGGTAGGCTTAATGACTTTCAAGTGTGATGTGTTCATTTAAAAAATACAATAAATACAAAGTGCATTGATTCATATCGTTTCTTGATGATTTCTGATATAAATTATTTGATAAATAGAGCATAGGATCTAAATAACCCTGACATTCTAAAGAAATTTGGGACAACAATGAATACAAATCTGTGTGAGGCACATACAACATTTAGAATTGAATATCATACTCTTGGAATTGCATATTTGTTTTGTATTGAATGGTAACTAGATTAATAAGCAAGGCATGTGCTTAACACATTTCACTTGAAGAAAAAATTCAGAGTTGAAAACTTCCTTAGATTTTTAGAGTTTCTCTTGCATATTTTTCCTTGTAATGTTACTTTGCTTTTGCAATTATTTTGGCTTTGTACTTAGCTCTATTTCTGCATTGGTTTCTGATTTTAGTTTGCGTTGCTTTGTACCAGTTGTTGTTTGGTGTGGATTTAGATTTTGTAGATTTCTTTGTTAGACATCCTTTTTTGCTAAACTTGGTTTGTCACTTGCACCCACAACACCTAATTTGATTGTTCCTATTTCTCTAGAATAGAAATGTTTTGAAATAAGTAGGAAATATTTAATGTTGATTAGCATTGAAAGATTTTGAATTTTTTATAGCTTCAAACACCAACGGATAGATTAGAGGTATAACCCATGAGATATGACCTTCCCTCATTGGAATTATTCCTAAGGTGTTAGTTTCTATTGTGAATTTCATTTCCATGTGCTCTTTTCTTTTATCGCATTTAAGTGTGGATCCGCTATAGGAAATAATCATTGAAGGACATAAAACTTAAGTAAGCTACTCACGATTAACCACATGAACATCACCATGAGTGCATGAAAGACTGTGATCTAAGCCTTTATAGCACTAAGTATTCCTATGTCCCAGTGATGAATCCTTAGTGTTAATTTGCTGCAGTGTGGGTTTAAGGATTGTTTTGCAGGCTTTAGATTAAGCTAGACTAGGATTTGATCCTGTATTTACTACGCCATGCCCTCGAAGCTTACGAGCCTTGGTTGATAATTAAATGTGGGAATTAATAGTGCATATATTTAGCCCCAACATTTTGGTGTTGTTTTTGGGGAGGTGCTAAAGGGATTAGAACATAGGTAGGTTGCTTTTATTTCTCCAAAGCCTTGAATGTTCCTTTCATGCATGTGTGCTTCTTTTCATGCAAGCGTGTTTATTTTCATGCAAGTGTGGTGTGATTTTAAGGATGACCTAAGGGCGGAGAGAAGATAGTAAGACGTGAGGGAAGATCCCACATATCCACTTTAGTGGGGTCACTAGTACATTTGGGTCAAATTACGATAGCGCGTTCGACACAATTGCCACTTTATATTATCGAGAGAATGACAAACATCAGACCCCCTCAAACGTCGTTTCACATGACGTCTCTTTTTCAATGACATAGATTTCATCATAAGACCAATGTCTTGGACATGGAAAGAGACATGTCTTGCACATGGCAAGACCGACGTCCTGGACGTGGAAAGAGAGACATCCTGGACATGGCAAGAGAGATGTCTGGGACATGGAAAGAGAGATGTCCTGGACATGGCAAGAGAGATGTCTTGGACGTGGCAAGAGAGGTGTCCTGGACGTGGCAAGAGAGACATCCTAGACATGGCAAGAGAGACGTCTTGGACATGGCAAGAGAGACATCTTGGAGATGGCAAGAGAGACGTTAAGAGGTATCAGCTCCGACGTGGTTGCTATGGGAGCAACACTCTTGGAGGTGGCAAGAGATACGTCTTGGACATGGCAAGAGCGACGTTAAGAGGTATCATCTCTGACATAGTTTCTATGGGAGCGACACTCCAAGACATCGCAATAGAGACTATGTTGTAGGTATTGAGAAAAAAAATACAATATCAATACTGAGAGGAACAGGCACATTAACCTTTGCTAAGATACTAGCCATATCAATATTTAAATCTATATCATCGGTCTTAGGCAAGGTTGGTTGAGGAGGACTAAATTCCAATGGTAAAGGGGGTCTTGTTGATCCAGATTTTATGAGCAGAACAAAATGAAAATAAATTATTAATAGGTGCTTAACATAAAATAATAGAGATAAAGTAAAACTGGTTTTCTATTCAATAACGAAATAAGCTGAAACTGTAAAATGCAGCGGAAACAAGCTTGTTGGAATGGTGGCGGCTTATCTCTGAGAAGAGATGTGACGATAGCGCACATTCGCAAGAAGAAGGTTACAATGAGGCTCTGAAGGCCTTTTTACAATAAGAAATAATTCCAAAAACCCTAGACATCCAAAAACCTAACCCTAGGAGATGAAACGCCAAAAGTCATGTGGGCCCCGTTTGGGTAAGCTAGTACATCAACTTCCTGGGCTCATAACTTTTGCATACGATCTCTGTTTTAGGCGTGTGATAGCCCATTGGAAAGGTATCACCGAGGAGATTCATTTTGGGGGCTCAATCATGCATTTAGCTATCATTTAGGAGCTCGATGCCAAAAAACCTTCATTTAGGCCCTCAAAATGGCCCCGGAAGTAAAAACTGCTAAAAATAATAAATTGCCAAAAATGTCAGAAAATTGTTTTGAGCCAGTTGGAAAAGGTGGGTGGACACCGATATCCATATGGATCAATCCTCCCTCCTTAGGAAGAAATGGTCTCCATTGCGTTGAGGTCCCCCATTAGATGAGGAAATTTCTGCTGAATTTGGCCTCGGGTGAGCCACTTGCCTTGGTGAAGGAGCTGCACTGCTTTGATGACTCGATAAAGCTGGATCCTTTGTTGTCGAGTACCCTCAATTTATCTTTCCACAATATGATTATTGGATGCCTGTTGTATGCAGTCGGGGTTGAGCTCTATTGGTGTCAGTTTTTCTGCTACTTCTGAGGTGTCCAATAATGGTGGGAAATAAGGGAGAAGGAGATCCACATTGAACACTGGGTGCAAGCCAAGGAAAGGAGGAATGTTGAGCTCAAAATAATTATCCCCCATGGCCTTGGTGATAGTGTATGGTCCATAATGGAGTGGGTGAAGCTTCCAATGGGGTCCCGTAAGGCGTTCTTTCTGCAAGTGAAACCAAACTTTGTCGCCCACCTGAAACTTATGCGGCACTCGATGTTGATCATGGTGTTGTTTTTGCTTGTCATTGGACTTCTGTAGGATATCCTGAACCTGTTGGAAGATGTGATGGATCCGCTCAATGAACTAGGTGGCTTTGTCAACTTCATTTGGAGCAGGAGATGAGTCAGTCGAGGTGACCGCAAGGGGAAGTGCAACATCTATGGGACCCAATGGTTGGAATCCCAACCCCACTTGAAAGGGGTTGTGGTTGATTGAGCTATGCAAGGCTCGATTGTAGCTATGTTGGACATAAGGAAGGCTCTCATCCCATGTGCGAGGGTTATTTGAATTATACATGCGAAGGATATGCACAATCATTCAATTTAAAACCTCGGTTTGGCCATCTGTCTGGGGGTGGAAGGCTGTGGATTTGGTGAGCTTGGTGTCCAAAAGTGACCAGAGGCTCGACCAGAATCTGTTGAAAAATAGACTATCCCGATTTGAGACAATGGTTTGTGGGATTCCAAAATGTACCCAGACTCATTCAAAGAAGAGCTTGGCAGTGGCCTCTGTTGTGATGCTCTTCTTGTAGGCAACCAGAATTGACATCTTAGAAAAGTGATCAACAACCACAAAAACACATTCATTTCCCTGCTTGGTGGATGGGAGGCCCGACATGTAGTCCATTGAGATGGATTCCCATGGCCCGTCGAGAGTAGGAAGAGGGGTGTACAAGCCCTATTTCTTAGTGGTCGGTTTGGAAATAGCATAGGCAGTGCAAGACTTGATATACTTTCCGACCTCCTGTCGAAGTTTCGGCCAATAGAAATGTTTCTGTAGCATCGCCACTATATTTTCGATGTCGAAGTTTCCTGCCACCCGACTGTAGTGGGCTTCCCAGATCAGCTTCGCTCGCTCGCTTGATGGAACACAGATATGGCCCAGATGACACAACAACCCATCCTGAAGATGGAAATTATCGACAACTGCATTTGCACCCAACATTTGGTAGGTGGTGGCGAAGTCAAGGTCTGTCTCATAGAGTTGGGGCCATCCAGATGTTTCATGGTTGCAAGAGTCTAGCACCGTGGTGAGTGCCGCGACTGGCGGTCTACTGAGGAAATCAGCGACGCGATTGGTGCTTCCTATTTTATACTTGATGTTGAGGTGGAACTGCTACAAGTATGTGGACCACTTTTGATGGTGGTCATTTTGCAGTTTTCCCTGTGTCTGCATGAACTGCAGTGGCTTATGATCAGTTTGGATGACTGTCTCCTTCCCAAGAATGTAATGTTTCCACTGGCGACATGCTTGAACAATGGAGTACATTTCTTTGTCATAAGTAGGGTACTTAAGGATAGTATCTGACAGTGTCACACTATGATAGGCCACTGGGTGGACGTACTGAGTGAGAACAGCGCCCACGACATAGTCTGAAGCATCTGTCTTGATCTCAAAGGGATGTTGCAGGTCTCATAGTGAAAGTACTGGGGCTAAGCACAAGTGCTTCTTCAAATCATCGAATGCTTGTTGTTGGGACCGGCCCCACGCAAATTTTGCCTTACCACCACCCCTGTTTATTTGGCTGAGGGCCCATGCAATATGGGAGAAATCCAACACGAACCTGCGGTAGAAATTAGCAAGTCCCAAGAAGCTCCAAAGCTCAGTGAGTTTTGTTGGGGCTGGCTAGTCACTGATGACTTGGATCTTGGCTGGATCCACATGTACGCCATGCTGATCAATGATGTAGCCCAGGTAATGGACCCTGTCCATGCCGAAGGAGCATTTTTCCAGGTTGGTGTATAGCTTGTGCTGTCGCAGGGTGTGCAGAACCTATTGAATATGTTGCAAGTGTTCATCCCAAGTCTTGCTATAAATTAGAATGTCATCCAGATACACCACTACAAAAGTATTGGTGAATGGTCGTAGGATATCGTCCATCATCCTCATGAAATTGGCTAGAGAATTTTTCAAACCAAAGGGCATGACCAACCATTCAAAAAGTCCTTCCTTTGACTTGAAGGCGGTCTTCCATACATCTATCTGTTCTATCAGAACCTGGTGGTAGCCAGACTTTAGATCAATCTTACTGAAGTATTTGGCCCCCATGAGTTGATCAAGGAGGTCATCGATTCGGGGAATTGGGTATTGGTTTCTGACAGTGATTTTATTTAGAGCCCGATAATCAATACAGAGTCGCCAGGTTCCATCTTTCTTCTATACCAGCACGATTGGGCTCCCACAAGGTGATGAGCTAGGGCGTATGTGCCCCTTGTGGAGCAGTTCTTGGATTTGTCTCTTGATCTCCTCATTCTCTAAAAAAGAGTGACGATAGACTGGCCCATTGGGATGCGATGCGCCAGGGGTCAGATTGATGGGGTGCTTGACTTGGCAGTGCAGAGGTACCCTTGTAGGTGAGGAGAAGATATCCGAGTATTCTTCCATGACCTTATCTACTTTCTTCTACTGTGTGGAGAGGTCGGTCGCAGAGACCCTGGATGTGGATGCGATCTTTCGCTTAGTCTGAGAGAGAATCATGAAGAAGACAAACTTCCCTATTTGGGAGATGACCTTCCTACATTGCTTAGCAGAGATCAAGGAAATAGCACTAGGTGGGACTGCCTCGGGTATCCTGTACAATTTCCCATTCAAAGTAATAATAACACTACGAGGCCTAGACTCATATACAACATGTCGTTTCCATAAATAAGGTTGGCCCAAAATAACATCACAAACTTCAAGAGGAGGAACATCACACAATACCTCGTCTTTGAAGGGCTTGATGCCATACGACAGTCAACACTATTGGCCAACGCAAAGATCGCTTCCTTGGCGGAGCCATCCAATGGTGTAGGGTTGTGGGTGTGGCGTTGTTGGCAGGGCCAGTCGCTTGATGTCCTCTGCTGAGATGAGGTTCTTCTAGCTACCACTTTCAACGATGAAGTGCAGCGGGGTGCCTTTTACCCACATCTATGAATGGAAGAGGCGCTCTCCTTCTTCTAGCTCGTCTGGTTCACCAGGATGGATCTTGGTGGTAGAAATAGTGGCACTGGGTTCCGCATCAATGATCCGTCTTCCCCTTTATGGTTCTGTCTCGGAGTCAGAATCTCCATCTGATTCAGAGGCTTTCACTTCGGCCACCAGCGACTGCTTTGAGCGACAATCAACAGTGTTATGCCAAGGGCTCTTATGGAAGTCGCACCACTTCCCGGTATCTTTCTTTATCTTTCTGGTGTCCTTCTTTGCTTGCATCTTGTACTGGTTGTCTTGATACTCTCCATCTTTGCTCTTTCCTTTGTTCGGTGGGTTGGGGCTGCCCTTTCCTGAATTTTGTTGTGAGGGGTTCCTAGGCCCAAATTGATGTGTCTTTTGTTTGAGCTTCTGCTCGATTTTGACGGCATATTGGTAGGCCGCGCCCAAGGATGAGATGTCTAGAAATTACATTTCGGTCTAGATGTATCTATGCAGAGAACCGCAATACTTGAGCACTAGATGTCGCTCTGAATCTTTGATACCCAACTTGGTGTGCAAGGTATGGAAGATATTTGTGAAATCTGGCACTGCTTGGTCTCTTTCTTGCCGCAGTGTGGTCCATTTGGTATACAGGTCGTCATAACTTCCGACAGGGTAGTATTGTTCCTTAATAGCATCCCTGAAGGATTCCCAGGTGGTCGTGATTGAAAATAATGAGGTTTCCTCTGTTTCCTTTTTCTCACAGAAAGTTTCCCACCAATCTTTGACATGGGGAATGTCTTTGAGGAGCGCAAAAGTAATATTTTCTCTATTTGAAAATTTATGAACAAAAAAATACCCTTATAGTAGATTCAACCACTTGTCTACAACATCTGCGTCTATCTGACCTTCAAATATAGGAATATCAAATTTTATTTGTACCTTGAAGGGGGCGGCGCCTCCGTTTGAAGAAGATGCATCGCCTGTTGGTAGTCGCTGAAGGATTTGTGCGAAACTATCCATCATCTCGTTCCTCTGTTGCATGAGGGCTTCCTCAGTCAACAATTTGAAAGGATCTCCTGTCCCATCATCTTTCTTTTCTCCCACCATGGGAGGTCACTTGGGCATGCGAGAGATTCTATCCTCAAGAGAAACAAGATCGAGACCCAACCCTTTGTATTCCGACCTCGTTGGGGACATGCATTAAGACGACAAGGAGCAGACTGCTCTGATACCACTGATCTGGATTTTATGAGCAGCACGAAATGAAAACAGATTATTAACAGGTGATTAACACAAAATAACAGAGATACAGTAAAACTAGTTTTCTATTCAATAACGAAATAAGATGAAACTGTAAAATGCAGTGGAAACAAGCTTGTTGGAATGGTGGCGGCTTATCTCTGAGAAGAGATGTGACGGCAGTGCGCATTCGCAAGAAGAAGGTTACAATGAGGCTCTGAAGGCCTTTTTACAATAAGCAAGAATGCCCAAAACCCTAGACATCCAAAAACCTAACCCTAGGAGATGAAACGCCAAAAATCACGTGGGCCCCATTTGGGTAAGCTAGTACATCAACTTCTCGAGGTCGTAACTTTTGCATATGATCTCTGTTTTAGACATGTGATAGCCTGTTTGAAAGGTATCACCGAGGAGATTCATTTTGGGGGCTCAATCATGCCTTTGGCTATCATTGAGGAGCTCGATGCCGAAAAACCTTCATTTAGGCCCTCAAAATGGCCCCAGAAGTAAAAACTACTAAAAATAGTAAATTGCCAAAAATGTCAGAAAACTGTTTTGAGCCAGTTGGAAAAGGTGGGTGGCCACCGATATCCATCTGGATCACTTTTCTAATGAGTTTTAGGATCACTAGGATATTTCTCGGGTGTGTTATCACACTAACTCGCAATTGTTGAGCTAAAGTCCATAAGCTCAAGTGAAATCATGCATAATAAGACTGCAAAAATATACTAGAGAGTAAGTCCTTGTTTTTATAAAGGATCAAAATAACACTGTACTTTATTGGATACGTCGAAACAAGTTCCATCCAATACAAGATCTTATATACCAATGAGATAGTTGAGCAACAGAAATTCCAGAGCCTTCACTGAAACCTCTAACAATTTGTTTGGCAGTTAGCAGGCAATTATATCATCAATAATACAACTTGAAGTCATTGCAGGTATTGCTTTGTATCCTTTGGCTAGAACAACAACTTCACACATAGCATGCAAGTGTTTTGTATATATACATTGATCAGAAGAGAAAATTCATAGAATGTAAATTGTAGCAATTCAAAACAACCATAACAGATTTGGATTCCAGCTATAAAGCTCATAATCTCTCATGCCAAGACATTTGAAAATGTTAAACCATGTAAAATTCAATATCCCAATACTTGGTCAAAATAAGGGGCGAAAAAATACAAATTTAAATACTTCAAAAACTATATCAGATTTGGCCTGCAGATATACAACACATATATATTCCAAGTTTAGTTTCAAATAACAACCAATGTTATTATTATATACAAAGCTAATCCATCTAGTTTCAAATAACAACCAATGTTAATTGTCATATAAATAGTTAATCTGTGTAGTAGATATATTAAGTGACTGAACATCACAGTCATTTTTCAAACATGGTCCAAGAACATGACAGGCCAAAGCAGAATATTGTGAATTTGTTCAAATGGCTTCCTGTATTGCACATTATGAGGAAGGTGCAAATCCAAACTGCAGATGCTCTCATGGATATCAGATAGAATCTCAGGAAAAGAAACATCCATATATCAAATTACTATATTCAAGATATACGTGGTATGTTATATAAGTCTACAAATGCATCCATTTAGCGAGAATTATTTACACGCTCACATTCATCAATCCATTCGGAATACCTACAAACATTTTGAAAAATACAAATGGCTAAGTCATCCATAGAGCTATTTATTACTCCATTGCATATTAAATCCCTCTCCTCCAATTCAATAAGGATGACCTTTGTTCAATAATTCAAACCTCTACAAATATCAACTATTCAGCTGATCTAACTACACTACTAAAAAAAGGCATGTGCCAAAACCCAAACACTAAAATATATGGTTCATAAAGCTTACATGTCAATGGGATCGCTCAATGTTGTCAATTCCAATTAATCCAAGAGAGGATATTATGTTCAGTAAGGGCTCAAAAGTAGAAAAGTCACTAGTGAAAAATAATACTACATAAAAATAACCTTAGGAAATGATCAAAATCTGGACCAGGGCTCAAATTTTAGCCCAAAAATCAATGTTCTCGGAATTGCCTCAAAACAAATGGGTTTGTATCCCTCGTCATCACGAACCCAACGCAATTCGTTTCGTCTCAAACGGACGTCGAGAGAGAAAGATATAGCGATCTGTTCGGAAAGTCAAACAGGAAAAAAAACGTTGACTGGGCAGTCCGTACGGCCACGTGGCAGGGCCGTACCATCATGATGATGTGGTAGTTTGATGACATGGTGTATTTTATTGGATGGTGTTTTTCCAATCGGATGGTGACACGTGGCATATTTTAGGTGAATAGAAAGGTGCCACGTGACCCAATGAAGGGCTGCCACGTGGCACCCATTTATTGGTTGTTGGTTTAATATTTGGTTGATTAAAAATTATATGGAGGCCACGGGGTTTGACCCCCAGACCTCCCCAACATACAAGCGCCTTCACAAATTCCGCTAACCATTATACCTACACTTTGTTACCTGATAGCTATGTGGGTTTGAATTTATTTAAATTCGCATATTTGTATATACGGAGGAGGGGTCGGGCCGGGGCTTAAGCCCCGACCCATGGTTCTGCGAGTTGGCATGTGACCATACTCTCTATACTATGGGCACGCACATTTCATATGTGGTTTCAACTATTTTATCGCATGGTTGTATTATTATATGCATTAACCGAATGTTTTGGTGCGCGGATTTTTATATTGCATTGTATTGCAATGTTTTTTTTTATGTGTATTTTATATATATATGCGCGGGGTTTGAAACCACGACCCGTCACTATGTAAACTGTGTGTTAAGTATTGGTGCGGGCCCCAAATATAGGTTGACACGATTTAAAACTTGGTTACAATGGTTATGCGGGACAGTTGTATCCGTTGGCTCTTTCTATTTTAGCCCGAGGTCGTATGACCATATGCCTTAGTGCTAGGCAGTTGGGGGCTGGAGGTGCCCTAACCGTCCTACGGTTTGCACCGTTGGCATGGTTGCGCCTGGTGCCAGGTTATAACGCGCATTGGGAGCGTGTTCCAGGTTCATGCACACAGAGGTGCGTTCTGTAGAACCAGTTCTAGCAAAGTAGAAGGAGGAGAATGGAGGAGGTCTAACTTTCTCAGTTTTTGGCCGATTGAGGTGCCGTAAAAGCCCAGCCAGGGGTTTTTGGACGTGCTGGATCCATTGGTGCCATTTTCACAGCCATTTGAAGACTTCTTCAGCAATATTTTCACCATTGAAGTTTCAGGAAGCTCCAGGGAGCTTGAAGCCCTATTTGATGGAGGACATGGTTTGGTGAGCCTATGTTTGTTTTCTGTGAATGAATAATCATTTTTGGCTAATTAATATTCTCTGAACACATTGGGACAGGTTTCAGAGGCTTTTGAGGACTTTTACAGGTGTTTTTTCCAAAGAGAAGCTCAGGGAAGCTTATGGCCACATGTAGAAGAGGTCATGCCCGGATGAGCCATGATCCGTTTTCAGAGTTCTATTAGTCGTTTTTGGGGTTTTTATGTGTTCTGATCTCAATGGTACAGTTTTTTTTTTCCATTGGAGTTGAGCACCAGCTTGTAAAATAACTTTTGACAAATTAATCCCAGAGAGCCAAGTCCATTATGGAGGCTCAAGGAGATGTAGCCCGTAGGGGGGTGAGCTCCTTTATCATGTTGTTCTTGTTGTGCATTTGATGGTTTGTTTGCTGCAAGTTGTGTTGATGTGTTTTCATTTCAAGCACATATTTAACCATTCAAAAGAACATATTCTCATACATAAGCAATTACAAGAAGATACATGCACATTTAAAAGGAAGAAGCATAAAAACTTAACACATAAGTTTATATTGCATATTTATACACATGAAGCAAGGTCCTGTAAAGTTTATTTTAAGGAAGTAGGGGTGCTTGCATAGCATAAAAAGTCAGCCTTCTATTTTCAGATCAGGAAAACACAAAAAACTGCACTGACCATTTATTGAGGTGATGTAACTCTCTTGGCATATCCTGCATGAATCCTCCCCGATAAGATATTTCTGATCCCTGAATGAATAAAAAAGTGAGAGTTGGAAAATTTTCAAACTGCAAGGCTTCATATAGTCAATAGACTAAATGTCAAACTGCAAGGCTTACTTTCTGGGAAACCGAATAATATAAGACCCAGAAATATCGAAAGAAAAATAAACAAACTACATCAAAATCACTCTTAGAGATTCAACCTAAGTTGGGCAAAAGAACATGCCACTTTGATATCATAGGGAAGAGTTAATCAAATATACTAAAGTTGAAAACTAACGATCCATTGCCTATTTTTATGGCTCAACATTAAATGCGGTCAAAGTAAGGATACCAAAGGAAATATATTTAACTAGGTAGGTACACTTTCGAATTAGTGTCATGTGCCATCCAAAGTCCTATTCATGGAAATTTGATCAATATTTAACAGTTATCACCATGCAAATCTATGGTAGTTAGCAAATTTCTTAGGAGGTTGAGTCATCATTGGCAATCCTTTTTACAGCACAGTAAAAATGCAGAAAAGCCTACACCAATGTAATGGGAATGGATGTAGAAGCAAAAATGAACGAAATCATGTTCTCACAAGAACGAGTATGTATAAAGTTCCCACGAGAATGAGTATGTATAAAAAAGAAAATAGGGAAAAATAGCAAAATAGAAAAAAAACGCCATTCCAAGAGAATTTAAAATGTTGAAAGTCCATGGTGAGTTGTTTCAACAGAGATTGTGAGGAAGATTTTGTTTTTTATCTTTACGAAGATATCTTTGAGAACAAATTTTACAATGATGTGCCTAAAGATTTTCAAGAAAATGTGAGCCGATCTTCTAGTGCAAAGAACTTGAATCATGAATAATTCTCATGAGCTATTGTGCAAAAATCAGTTCAAGACAAGCAGATATGGGATTGTTTTATGCATGTTGACAAGGTCTTTATATCTATATATGTCTAAATAGTTTGTTGAGTTGCAATGTTGGTTTCATAGAGTACACATGATATATTGTTGCAGGGATTTCTTTGTAGTGTCATTAATATAACACCCTCCTATCTCTGTAATGCAGGGTCAATCATTCAACCACTACTGACAGAGAGGCACTGAGATGATTTGGCAAAGTTCATATAGGAGTTGTATCTCACTAATGAGAATATGTAGATACCTGTATGTTTGGACCCTCATGTTGCAGAAATAAAATGATTCTTTACCTCATTCTATGGATGTCTTTTATTTTGTCAAGCTGGAGAATTGGCCTTGCCTACCTGATGACAGCTATCGTGGGTCACAGGAATGACAGAAGGTTTAAACTTAATTGGAAATAAAAAACAATTGACATAGACAATATATTTTCCTTGATCTGTATTTCTTTGTATGTGATGTATTTCTGCTATGTTAGTTGTCATGGACTGGAATATAGAACCGTTACCACTACAACACTTTATCTAGATTGATCAGTTGTTACATTATGAATGTAGGCGATTGATTGGCTCTTGTAGGTGAGGGATTGAAGACACTATTGCATCATTTTGTAATTGTCCTAGTTAGGAACAGAGGAACCGCCCCCCATAAGAAAGGGGGAGGTAGGGGAAGGTTTTGATATGCATTATTTATTGCAATTGCTACCATTCTGAGTATTTCAGCAGGGGAAGGTTTTCATATGCATTATTTATTGCAGCTGCTAGCATTTTGAGTATTTGAGCAGTCTTTTTTAAAACTCTTCAAAGCTGAATTTCTCCCAACACTTTCAAACTTTGTATGAGATGATGTTGAATTGTAATTAAAACCTATATTTCCTTTCTAATTTATCAAGTCACTATCTATGCATGTAGATGTTCTATTGATAAAAATTTTATCTTTAAAATAAGCCTAAAAGGCTTTGAGCATTAAAGGATGATGACCAGTGTGCATACCATGTTTGGATAAACACGCAAACTCTGCAATTTCTTCTATTCAAACGTGCCTACATAGAAATCATTCCAATTACTAATAATAAAACAAATTATTCTACCCATCCATTCATATGGATGTTGTAGGAATGATTCAAGTCAAATCATATAGAGTTGGAGGGCGTTTTAATTGAAAATACAGACACGTGTATGCTCCAAAATATTAGTAAAATGTATCACTGTAAATGAAGGCGAATCGATACTCCCAACATGCAAACAAGGGAATTCGATGCAGAATGGACAACATGTGTCTATATGACGAATTGTTCAATGTTCAACAGAGTATGCACACCGATTTTTAGTCACAAGGGAGTGTGGGAAGCATTGTGGGGTATATCAATGATTGTACCCAACCAATAGAGGGTTGTTAATTTGGTGTACATGGCCTACTCCAGAGTTAGCCTACTTCGATTGAACACCATTAAGAAATATTTGTAGAAATAAGTACACTAATCTGTGGTTGTGACATTTACAGATTGAACACCATTAATACAAATTAACAAATATTTGTAGAAATAAGTACACTAATATGTGGTTGTTTCATGATTACATTTAAAGATTGGACACCATTAATAAATATTTGTAGAAATGAGTACACTAATCTGTGGTTGTGTAGGTTTACGTTTAATAACCCTTATAGTAGTACGCTAAAGCAGACATTATCTTACAGGAGTAAACTTGCAATTAAGATGTTGACACCAACTCCAGGCCATGAAAATAATGGTCACAACTCTGCAAGGCACAACCTGAAGGCTTACAGAGCTCTCTATGGATTAAATCAATTGTTTTATTTTGCACTGCCTTGGATTTTTCCTCTACTGAATTAATTGTTGTTACAAATGCAATTCTGAAATGTTTAGATTGGTTTTGCAATTAAGACGTTCAATTGCAATTCTAAAAGGTTGTCTCTGTTCAGAAATAAACTATGTTTAGATTAGTTTTGCAATAAAGTCGTCGACACCAACTCCAAGCCACAAAAATAATGGCTTCGTTCAGAAATGGAACTGTTTAGATTGTTTTTGCAATTAAGACATTGACAGCAACTCCAATTGCAATTCTTAAAAGTTGGCTCAGTTCAGAAATGAAAGATGTTTGGATTGGTTTTCCAAGTTTCCAATGCAGATCGGAAATGAGTTCTACACAGACTTTTGAAGTATTTCTTTTGTAAGCCTTGAAGGCATTTTTGTACTAGTTATTAAGCAACCTAGGTCTATCAGTTCCATAAGCTATTACTTTATAGTGGTTGTTGGCCAGTGTTTTTCATATAAAATGTTCTGAATGTACATATTTTTCTAAATTCATAGTTAGGGAATTGGAGCTTACCGAGTAATAAAACACTATATTAGGACTCAATTCTGGCATTCTCTAGATAGTTTATCTACGGTATTGTAAGCATAAAACAATGTGCAGAAACAGAGCTTCAAAGCATACCTAATCAACCATGCAGAGTTTGAAAAATATACTCAATCCACTTAATGAAGCATGCAATATTTAATCAAATGATTTACTCACAAAAAATGGCATGCAGAGTTTCAAAAATATCTATCCACCTGAGAATCTGATCGAATGAACCTAATACCCTTGCCAGGGTAGATCTTTGCACCGCTGAAGCGACAAATTTTTGTCCTGCAAATATTGGAGAAAGACGAAAGAAAGAAAAAGTATGAGATGAACAGGCTATCTATGAAAACAAGGGTTGAAAATTGAGAAGAAAAATAGAAAAGGGGTAGATTTCCACCAAAAGTGAAAACACGCAACATCATTTGTGTATAAAGATAATACAAAGGATGGAAAAATGAAAAGACTTCTATTAATTTCCACAAATAACCAAATTAGGTCTACAGAACTCAAAAAGTTTATCAGGAAACAATGACAATGCAGGAGTGCCAAAAACATTTCCTGAAAAGAATAAACGGAAAAACCAAAAAGAAATTAGATTAATAAAAGAATTAAGAAAATAGGAAAAAGGGAAAAAAACCATCAACAATAAATAATACATTATAACTGTTGAAATATGGCATTATAAGGCAGATGAAAACAGGTAAAGAGAATACCACAAAAATTCTTTAGAAACAAAAAGGCCACACAATAAAAATCAACAGATAGATCCCAATAAAACCTTCGTAAATAAGCATTTCTGGCAGCAAAACAACCTTAGAAAGAGTATGACTGGAATGTCTCTCCCACCGTGTACATTTGTGACCAATATAATATTGAATCTACACAGAACTTCACCCTCAAACTAAATACTGGCTTACAATCGCTAATTGTTTTGCAAAAAGATGAAACGTTGATTGTTTTACAAACACCAAAACTCCTATATGAAAATTTGAAAACAATTTACAGATACCCAACTACAAATGAAAACTGGTGATTGTGTCGACCAGGGAATAGACAGTTGACAATTTGGGTCAAGCCCGATTGAAAAGTACACAAAAAAAGTTTATAATATTCTAAAATATAAGGTCTAGGCTATATAAAGTCATAAACTTTGCTATCAACTCTCCTTTTACTCGAGATTTTCTCCAGAATGCAAAATCTGAAATACATATTTGAACCAGACATTGCATTTCTGAAGAACCAGAAAACACTATTGGGAATTCCTCCAAAACTGTTGAGACTTTATATGGCATTTCAGTCAACTTTAGGATTGTTTTAGCCTCCGTACCATTTCGCTCATTGTATAGGTGGTTCGAGAAATTTCAGCATGTTCCTAAGGTGTTATGACCCATATTGCAAACACTCTAATTAACGCTCGTGTCTCTTGGATCTAACAAACTCTCCATAAAACGTTTTCTAACACATATCATTAAGTGGTCATGGGAAGAATTAGGTAAGAAACGCAGCAAAAACTTGTCAATCTACATCTTTTTCTAAGGTGAAGAAAGTTCCAAGTTTATGAATGTAATGTGATATAGAGAAAGGGTTTATGGTTCAATTCTGCAATCCTTTGTCAGTAGTTCTGCTAGTTGCAGAGCATCGAAACTATTGCATGTTCTTGAAGTGGTTGTCTGAGAGCTGTTGAGATTTGGGCTATCACTTAGATATGGAGTCTGAGCATATGCATATTTTAGTGATGGACATTTATTTTAAACCATAACAAGGAGATTTTATATTATTAAAAGCTTCAGCATAGTTTGCAGCAAAGATACATCAGGAGTCCGGTTCAGAATCAAAAAAAGATAGGCAGGAACAGCCCAGCAGCTGACACAACTATCTTCAAAAGAAGGAAATATTTTTGATGGTCTGCAACCATCAAGACACTAACGAGCAGAAGTAATAGAAAGTGCATTCTTCACAAGGAAACCAACCCCCAATAATTACAATCAGTGATAACTCGGGCAAGGCAAGAAGTAAAAAAAAATCTTCCATCAATTTTTTTCATGTGCTAAGGGAAAACAATAGTCTAGCAGATGCCTTATAGTCAATCAAGCCATATCTCTAAAAAATGGTGATATTGTCATCAATGGTAAAGCCTATAAGCATCACATCCCTTGATTAGTAATGGCAAGCGCGACACATTTCATGAATTTATGGAGTCACATGGTTCATCATAAGGAACCCCCGATGAACAACAAGGAAAGTAATGAAACTCGACTTCAATGAATGGTTTTGTATGCAGGTTGAGGCTTGCACATTTTTGAACCAAAGAAAGATTATTTCCCTCAGCCCAGTCGGAT
>ML777558.1:737176-786839 GCA_009831015.1 Picea engelmannii | reverse complement strand
CAAGATCTACCAAGGATAAGGTACATATGGTAGCATGGATCCATTTATTCACTACACACATTTTTAGCTATATTATATTTAAAAAGAAATAAACAGATCTAAATTAAAATAACTAGAATTGATGGCTATATAAACTTATATGTCGAAAGGAGCAATCACACCTAATTTGATGAACTGGTCGACAGTACAATTAGAATGGTTGGCCCCACGTGTTTCTCTTCAGTTGTATGGCCCTCTGTTAGTCTTGATATTCCCTCAATTGACGAAGAAAGATCTTAAAGTACCTGCCAAAATCATTCAACCTCCATAAATATCTAAAAAATCAATACAAGTAATATTTGTAGTGCATTATTTACTCTAAGATGCATTTTTACGAGAGTGTCAGAACATACCTGAATGAGCTCCTCTTGGTTTCAAGAATAATTTATTGGAGCCACGCATCTAATATTTGATCAAACTACCTCCCTTGATTCGAGGTAGCAGCAACAAAGTCAACATTGACTTTCTTGTTTCTCTGTTGGATCGAGGGAGGTTTGCTCCAAGATTAAATGGCTCCAATAAATTATTCTCTACTGAACAGGGCCAACCATGTGAAGGCATAAGCTCTTATGGCCCCTCCCCTCCCCTCACATCACTCTCAATTCCCCAATACCCAACATATAAATCTATTGAAATATTTACAACAAAAAAAAACATATTAAAATATTCATGTACATCATCATTTAGTACTTTTATCCATCCTCTTCTTATTATCTCTATAGTTCCTAAGCATTTCATCAATATCTACGTCTCCGTTCTCTAGGTGATCTTCAAAATCTGATTGTGATTTCATCCTATCATGCAGAGAATGCCTAGTCGTGGGGTACTCACGGTGTAATGGAGGCCACTGTGATGAGGCATCACCTACAAAAGAAAAAAATACAAAATTTAAATGGTTAGTTTTTAAATATCATTGAACTAGTTTAGTAATATTAAAAAAAACACATGCAATATAATTATTTACCTAGTGCACTGGTTGGCACTGTTGGAATGGTTTCCCCCGCGTGCTCCTCTTAAACTGTACGAGCCTCGAGTACAACATACTCTGCCATTGAGACCACAAACTTTATAAGGACAATCATAAATGTATAAGTAAAAAAAATAGAAGTACAAAATGTATAACTACAAAATTATTAAGTATATGATTAAAATACAGTCATATTACCGTTATGTGCCAGCTCGGTCATAACACCATTGTGCGACTGCGCCTCCTTGGAAAATCGAGACTGAATGAGATCAAAACCATCTTTTGGTTGCAAACTGCTATCAACGCACTACTCTGCAATAGTACTAGTGCGTTCGTTGACAGTGTTTCTCCCCTCATTAAAACAAAGTTGTAAATATTAATAATATCCCACATGATTGTATTCTTTTAATAATAAAGGTTAATGTGGATTGAATTTTATTTACCTTATCCTGCAAAGTGGTTCTTGGTATCTTCCCCAATCTTTTTCGATGTTCAACTACTGCTTTATAGTCGTACTTGTAACCAAGCTTGAGGTATTCCTCCATGGTTTTAGTACCAAACTCGTCACCCTGCATTGCATAAGAGTATGTATTTTTTATGTTATTTGCAACAATTACCTAAAAGTTTTAAGGTGATACAAATAAGATATTTAGGTACTTACAATTTGTGACAACAACTTCAAGTAGCCGCCCTGGCCTATCCTGTGCTGGCCACATTTGGCAAGCCTTGCTTTTGTGGCCTTTGACGTGTCAATCAATCTATCATCAAAAGTTTCAAGTATGTTAATATATACCACAGTTTTATTTACATCTAAAAAAATTTGAAGGTATTCAATTGAAATTGTAATTTACTTTCTGGGACCAGAGGGTGTCTTTCCTTCATCTGTCAATTTCTTCTCTTTTGTGTCCTCGATGAGGGCCTTCCACTCCCTCTCTGGAATCATTAGAGGACACTCGTATCTTTCATTTTTTTTCAAGTGCCTCCTATATGTTTCTCGCGTATATTTTAAAAAGTGGCCATCTGCGGCCGTGACAAAGGTCTTATTAAAAATATCTACACCAAAAAGGCTTTCTAGATGATCCATCAATTCTTTTTTGAGGTTGGAATTATGGGAATTCCACCTCTCCCATATGGTGGGCCAAAAAATCAACAAAGCCTTATTCTCCAAGGACCTGTAAAAATCATTGTTCCCTACACGTAAAATGATTATATGATTATTAATTTAAAAATAATAATTTAGATGATTTATATTTGTCTACGTAGAGAACATGAAAAAAAAAATAAAATTTAAAATTACCTGGAACTTTAACCTTCTTTAATGGAAGCCCTTCCTCGTTGACCATAAAGGTGCCCTTAAGGGTCCTTGTGTTGGTCACATGTCTTTCTTTAGTAAAAGAAACCATATAGTTTGTCAAATCATCAGCCTCGTCTCCATCACCACCTTCAGAGCATACTTGTGTGGCTTCTTCCTTAGTGGGAGTGTCGTGGCTCCCACCTAATGGTGTGGAAGGTGTAGATATGAATAGTTGCACCCTGGAAGCTATACGAGGGCCTGCGTTGGGACCCTATGGCATTTGTGTAGTGCCACTACTACCGATACCATGCATGTCGGTGTCAACGGGATCCAAAAATCTCTATATAAGAAAGAAAACATTTTTTCGTTTAGATAATGTAAAAGTTAAAAATCAAGATTTCATAATTGATCTTATGACATAAAAATAAAACAACTTGAAATTATGGTTATTACATTATATGTCTTAAGCCTTGTCATAACTTCTTTGATCCTTTCTTCAACCTCAGAAGTTTGATCTAGAATATCTAACAAGTGAGCTAGTTTCTTGTTTCCTTAATTGATCATGTCCTGCCAACTACATATTCGAAAAAATTAATGATAATTTAGTTATGTAAACAAATAAAATAATTGATCGCCACAAAAATAAAATGCACATTAAATGCAATTCAAAAATTGTTGTTCATTTACCTATTATTAGGCCGTTGTTGATTTACCATGATCATCTTGCCAAATTACAATAAAATTAAAACCATGATCATTATCATGAGAAATAAATTCAAATGTATGAGAAATTCAAATGTTGATAACAAAAATAGAACATAATGAAAATTATAAAATATGAGAGTCATTGACAGGTTGGGTAAATTAGTATACGTATCCCCCCCATAATAGAAACATTTGTATCTATTCGATTAGAATTGTAATCAATCAATATCTCTTCCCCTGCAACTATTGATTTTATTGCACATACGAATACACTGTTTTCTTCACACCCCTTGGGTCGCTTATTTGTGGTCACGATTCATGCACTGTTTATAAACCTTGCAATATTCCCCGTTGTTTTCGGCCTTTCGTCAATGTAGATAGTTTCTCCTTTATTTTGATCATTGTCTTTTAGTTGTATATAATTTGCAGCCAAGCCATATCTTCGCATACATTTTGTATATTGGAATATTCATATCCAATCTTTGTAGATATAACAGGGTCTGGAATACTCCATCAATTCAGTTAATCTGTCATAACAGACCTTTATGGCATCCATGGAAAATAACCCCAAACCATGTAATGACAATGGAGCAATTTGGTATATCCTTTCGTTTACACAAAAATCAGTGTTTATTTCAGGAAGATCCTTGGGTACCCATTGTTTCACTATATGTTTGTACCTCAAGGGCACCTCGATGTCATCTATGCTCTCATGATCGTAAGAACATGATCCCCCTTTCACAAGAAACAATTCCATGCGTTTATGGAATTTTCTTCTGATCTTCTCACCTCTAGTCGATCTCTTCCTGTTAGACCTACTAGATGTCTCACTTTCTTATATTCTACCTAAACTTCCCTCACTCAATGAATAGATCTGACAAATACCTATTTTCTTGTACATCCTATAAAATCATTAATGGTAGAAACAGTCAGTCAATCAAGATGTAACACTAGTTCATTACTAGTATCCTATTAGTATAACAATAAGCTCATAATGATTACCATAGTGTTACTCTTTCTAGTATCCTATTATGTTGGGAATTTTTCTCATGTAACTTTACCCTAAGAGTTTTTGGACAATTTAAAGACAACCCAAATAATGCTATTTCTGAAAAAAATGAACAAGCAAGGTGGAACTTTAACTCAACGAAAACACTACCCTCGTCGAAAATATGAACCCAAGGAGAAGAAATGATAGAAAGGTAAAGGTGGCCTATACATGTCAAAAGGGAGAGAGAAATTGAGAGCAAAGTACATTGTTAAGTAACAAATACAAGAGTTGTTATTGATTCATATCTTCACAACACCTGATTTCCTTCACAACTCTCGATGCAATCTTACAACTCTCAAAGCATTGGTCAGAATGGCATAGGCAGTTTGGGGATATTCTTCATGCACATGGACCTCTCATGCCATGCCATGTTACAAATATTGGAGTGGAAACTATTAACCCATGCCTCTATTAACCCACAAGATAGATGATGTGAACAAACTCTTCTGCCTAATGACCAAACAAGACATGGGCTCATGGTCTGCAGTTATTTCAGGATATGCCCACAACAATTGTGGTGAGAGGGGTATTTCACACTTTTGTGAAATGCATTGACCAGGAATGATTGCAAACCAGTTAATTATTGTGACTATGCTTAAGGCATGTTGTGACCTTGTCGATGTCAAATTAGGTATGCAACTTCATACCCACATTATTAAAGTTATAATTGAGCTAGATATATGTCTAGCTAGTGCCCTAGTCACCATGTATGCTCAATGTGGGATGATAGAGGATGCATTTCAAGTGTTTCATAGCATGTTTGAGAAAGATGTTGTTTTATGGAAAACCATGATTGTAGGATATGCAAAAAATGAGCATTATGATGAAGCCCTTGAACTCTTTTGTAAGATGACAAGGGCTCACATAAAGCTTGATCAATTCATGTTTGCTAGTGTGCTAAGTGCATGTGCATCCCTTGGAGCTATGGAACATGGAAAGGGAATCCATGCTTGTATTTTGAAAAGGAAGTTTGAATCAGATATCTCAATTGGTAACACAAGTTAAGCCAAATCATTTTTCCTTTTCCAGTATTCTTAGTGCATGTGCCACATTAACTACCCTAGAAAAGGGAAAAATGTTCCATGAACACATGATCAAAAAAGGATTTCACACAGATGTTTATGTTGCTAATTCTCTTGTTGCAATGTATACCAAGTGAGGGAGCATAGAGGATGGAGCTGGGAAAGAATTGCTTGGCAGGCATTGCATGGCGGACATTGCATGGCAGACATTGCTTGGCAGACATTTCATGGCGAGAAGAATTTCTTGGCAGACATTGCATGGCAACAAAATATATGGGAACTTGGAGTTGGGAAAGCATGTAGCAGAGTGTGTTGACAATGAGGATGGAGATCGATATCTTATTGTTGAAGCTCTTTGCTGAAATGCAGAAGGAAGGTTGTAAGATGAATCAATTCACATTTCCAAGTTTTCTCAAAGCTTGCGCCAATATGGCGGCCACAGAGCAAGGCAAGCATGATCATTACCATGCTATTAGATCTAGTTTTGAGGTCGATATTTATGTGGGTAATTCTCTTGTAGACATGTATGAAAAATGTGCGAGTGTGGATGATGCCCGACAAGTGTTTGATGGAATGCCTGAAAAAAATGTACTATCATATAATGCCATTTTTGCTGGATATACACAAAATGATAAGAGTGAGGAGGCATCAACAAACTTGTTACTGCACTGATTAGAAGTGATGCTCAGTATGACTCTATGCACATATTAACCAGAAGGACCTCTTCAAGAATTTGAATTGTATAATATAAGAATCCATTTCTACCAGCAAGTTGCTCAAGAATTTGGTTTCCTATTCCCACAATTCAAGCATGCCTAACTCCTCCTTTTAAAAGGATTAGTTCAATTAGGACCTTTCATGGTTATTTCATAAAGACGTACAATAGAAAGTCCCAGTGCATGTTCTTGTAACAATTTTGTTTTCCATACAATGATGGTTGACTAAGTAAGGCTGCTGCTTGGATGGGTTCTACCTCTCTTGGAGCATTTATAGGTGACATCATAGAATCCTAGTGATATTGAATGCCACTTTCTTGATGCAAATACATTCATTTGAAACTTACCTCCTTGGGCTTGTCTTCTTTTCTCTTTGGTCTTGTCCAGTGCCAAGCCAATTTACCATCCACCTCATCGACGCTACCATGATGATGACTTATAACACTACTATGACAATGCATACTTAGTGTACTGCAATGAGGAATAGGTGGAAAGTTGAAACTCCTTCATAACATTGGAATTTCCTCTAAATAGGACGTTTGAAATATAGTTTTGTATGGAGTTCGCACAAAAGAGTGTTTCCTGGTAATATCCAACTNTATATATATATATATATATATATGATTTCGATCATTACTTGGTATATCAATGCCAATAATTGCTACTGTCATCATGCTACAAGACTCTATATGCTTGAGAGTCTGCTACAGGTCCATCGCTGATATTTATCCAAAATGCTTGGAAAAGGCCTACAAATTCTCTTGTAACTGATGCCCTTAATGTTCCCTCTGTGTTGGCTTATTCTTTATGGTCAAAGACCTGAAGAATTGCAGATTAAAAGTCTTATTGTTTTCAGTGTATGTTTTTGTTTCCATAATACTTTATTGGCTGCTACTATGATGGAAAGTTTTAAAAATAATACTCTTCTCTTTCCAATAGATCTATGGAGTTTGTTGTGCCCGTAGGAGATCCTTCATCATTTTTCCGTATAGATGTGAAGTTTTCTTCAATAAAGACCTTTTGTGATATCAAGGTAAGTTTCTCTCTTTTTCAAGCTATGATAAGAAAAAGCCAAGTTACTGTACTCTTTTGACAACCATGTAACCCTCAATTTTGTGTATTATTATGTGGTTGCAGGTTGCCAATGTGATACCAATTAATGGAGTGAGTCCATTAAAGTTTATTGTTCAAACACAACTGGTGACAGAGAGTTACCAAGTTCAACCATCTGCATACATCACATCATGTGGGTAATTTGATTTATTGGTTCAATCGTCTGCATACATAACATTTGTGTATGTTTTGAATAATCTCACATGGGTCACAATTACAAGGTCACAATTACAAGATAGGTGGTTTATGAGGAATTACCTGTACCAAAAACTTTGGCAATCCAAAAGTAGGGTTTGGAGTGTAAGTTTCTAGCTTGATGTGATAGCATCCTTCCTCTATTTGGCACTAACATTTCTCACAGTTCTGGTGTCATGCTTGGTGGGCCCTCTTTGGATTATGGTCATTATCTACATGATAATTGTAATTGCAAGCTATTTTACTATGGTGGCATATCCTGATGATGGGGTTTCATTCCACATTTGAAATGGCCTAATCGTGTTTGTTGTGAATAATCCTACATGGATAAAAATTATGAGTTAGATGTGGTTTATGAGGTATTACATGTGCCAAATGCTTTGCCAATATGAAAGCAGGATTTGGGGTGCAATACCTCGGTTTGATGTTATAATGTCCTCCTCTCAAGGTACTAACATTGCTATCGGTTCCAGTATCATGAGTGGTGTGCCCTTTTTGTATTGTGGTGGTTATTTATGTGGTGTCCATAATTGCAAGCGATCTTATGCATATACATACCTATACCTAAGATTGGATTTTGTCCTACAATAATACATTCCTTCCTACTCTCTATAATATGGATCTCATTTGGAACAAGGATACACCACAATCTTCAGTAGTTATTAGTGTCATATTTGTTACAGTGCTTTTAGGTTCAAAGGGAACCTTTGATGTATCTTGCATGGGGCGTTGAACTTACCATGGCTCCTTTCACACAGGGGCCTACCCTAATGCTCAAGGTGTTAAATAATATTGAGTTTTATGTGCATCCTTGATGAGAAACCAACAAAGTTTCTCATTGACGGTCATTGTTGGCACTTTCATTGGATTGTGTTCTGCATGTTTTATGTTTATGTGTAACATTCAAAAAATTATTTATCTAGCTAAAAACAAGATGATTAGGCTCGCTCTCTTATTTATTACTTGTTTTAAAAAAACAATTTTTTTTCATGAATAAGAAGGCAAACTTACAGACTGAAAATGAATGGACAAGTTGATACTCGTTTCCTGCCCCAAGGAGGAACATTTTAAATAATAATATTGTTTTTGTTTGCTTTCCTATGATAACTTAGATATTTTATTGGACATTTTTGTTCGAGCACACCTACAAACATCCTGATTGCTACAATGGCTTCAAGGCTAATATTCACATATTTATGAGTGTTATTAGATTTTATTACACACTTTTGTTTGAGCACACTTACAAACATGTTGATCTCTACAATGGTTTTAAGGCTAATATTCACATATTTATGAATGCTAAACTTACATGTGAGCCTATGTTGCACCATGTTTTGAAGCATCCTTAAGAGTTGGTTTCAAGGATTCTTGTTTTTTGAATTGCCTCTAGTGGGTAGATGTTTTGAACTAAATCTCCATTGAAGATCTATTGAATATGTAGTTGTCGTGTCTTTTATTGGGGTCATTGTTATTTACCGATCTAACAAACCTGCAATTTTTTTTTTCAAGGGACTAATCAGTAATCAATGAGATTTTTTTCCCCTATCTCAGTCTTACCAGGAGATATGTGCTCTGTGAAGTTGAGTAATGCTAAACTGGATAACTGCTTTTATCCACGAGATGCGATTCATAAAATTAAACTACTGGTTGCATTCATGTGTCCTCAAACACAAAAAACTTTCTTATCAAAGAGTTTGACCTTCTTTTAATGGAAGTCAAAGTTGTATTTGGGAGTCGAGAGCATTATAATGCTGGTTCTATTCTAAAGAATGTTGTGTTTGGAGGCTTTGATGACGTAGGGAATATTGATTTCAAGATGAATGGTTGCTAGCATACATTGACAGTTGATTTTTGTACTCTGAGTTCTATTCAATACACTTTCATTCAGGGAAAGTGTACAATGCTTAAAATTCAGCTTCCAAAAGACATTGGATTGTTGGAATTTAAAGTGTTCCATTCCTGGCATACAAATCTCTTTGTTCATATTAATGTTCATGTTCTTCCTAATACACAAATAGAGATTGTTAGTGTTCTAGAGAAACCTTTGTATGATGGAGCAGTCTGTCATGCTTATTATGAGAGCACAAGAAGTCAATCACAACTAAGTAATCAAATTATGGTGAATGAAGTAAAATTGTACATCGAGAGTTTTATGAGTGAGATGAAAAAATAGGACTAACAGGAACCTTGTTCTACATGATATCACACAAGAGCCATCCTTCCATCCTCATAGTGAGAAACTTGCAAATTCCTTTTGGTCTCATCAACACCATCATTGAGACACCTATTTGGATATAAAAAATAAAATAAAATAAAACTTTGTGTGTGCAATGACTGCCATACCGCCATCAAGTTCATCTCCAAGATTGTTGGTTGGGAATTTGTTGTGCGAGATTCCCACTGCTTGCATCATTTCAACAATGGTCTATGTACCTGAGGGGAATATTGGTAATGTTTTAGAGTAAGTGCAATTGACAATATTCATTCTTTTTCCCTATGTAGAGATACACAAGAATTGCATGCTATTCCGTTTACGGTGCATACTACTTAGTGATTTTTGAAACTACTACTTTGCCTACTTTACTTGTTGTTTGCTTGCCTTCATTTGCACTGAAAGATATCTACTACTTAGAGATGGAGGATGTAATATTCAACTTGTTTGTACTAAGGAATCATATGGAAGCCCGTAGATTTGGTGTTTTTGATCAGTGGGAGCCTTTTGAAAGATAACCATTTTGAAGACAATTTTCACCCTGTTTGGTGCATGTATAGCATACAAAGCATGTAAGTTCAATTTGGTGACTCATGCTAATATCGTTGCTAACTAGTATTTATATACAAGTTTGGAGATGATTTGTAGATTCTTTTGTGTTGGATTTACCTTCTGGGTTTGTGAGACAAGGAAGTGTCTAAGCCTGACTTCATCTCCAAATTTAAAATAGTGGCAATAGAGACCTCATGATAGAAACTATTCTTCTTTTGGCTGATGATTGTCATTTTAATGAGGATCTAGTGTGTTGGCATTTGGAAAGAAAAAAGTTACCACAGAATAATAGTCTCATATAGAGGATCGATCAACCAATTTAAGGAATGGGATGTCTTGTTTTATTTGTGCTCATTGGAGACGGGCATTCAAGATCTAGTCAGACTTATTTCTATTTTGGGCTAAGTTAGACAACAAATTTGTGGATAAATTTTCATGTACTAGATTTCTGGAAATGTTTGAAATTCCCTTTGGCAAATTATGGTGCAAACCTAAATTGGTTTCCAACAACATGTCTATTGGATGTCTCATTACAAAACAACAACAAATATGATTGTAAGGGTTTCTCCATCTCCAATTTGTTTTTATCATCAATTAGAGGCCGAAAAACATATCTTTTGTTGATCTTCATCCATATATCAATCATATTGTTGATATCCATCCATATATCAAGCAGATTCAATGTGGATGATCCAAATTATGCTCGTGGCTTTCTGCCAATTCTCCAATTGAGATTCCTCATGGGGGCATTGGTTAATTCCACCCATTTTGCCAATTATGGTATAAATTTCGTCAAATGGATCTATTTTCTAAATTGTGTATATCGATTACAACTCTATTTGCTTAAACTTGTGAGCTAAACAAGTAAGGTTTCTTCACCAACCATTAATTTTTGAAGTGGAACAATCCATATTTATCATATAAGATGAAGTCTCTTTGTATGAAAATGATGGGTTCCACTCCCATGCCATTCATAACCATTGATGTGTGTCAAATACCCCAACAGAAGGGTAACGAGAGTCGGTACAAGAACAATTAGGACTTGAATGCATCGACAATGGATAACCATTTGATGAACCCATTCAAAATGAAAGTGGACACCAATAGCTATACTCATTTCGTATTAAAATACATTGATAGTAGATCTTTGGTAGACGATAGAAGAATCCATCAACGCATGATTGATAGTGGGTTCGAGCCAGGTATCATTCTGAGCAATCATCTTATCAACATGTATGCAAAATGTGGAAGTGTGGAGAATGCACGTCAAGTGTTTAAAGTTTAATTGAACAAAATTTAGTGTCATGGAATATAATGATTGCAGGGTATAGTAAGAATGGATATTATGAAGAGGCAATGGATCTTTTTGTCCTAATGCATCGAATAGGGGTCAAGCCTGGGGAATTTATGCTTGCTATCATTCTAGGAGTTTGTGTAAGTCTTGAAGTTGTCAATCAGGGGAGGGAGTTTCATGCTCACATTGCTAAAACTGGATTTCATTCAGATGTTTCTATGGGGTGTGCTCTTGTTACAATGTATGCAAAATCTGGGATTGTAGATTATGCATGCAAAGTGTTTGATGAAATGGCCACAGTAAGCTCGACATTGTGGAATTCAATGATTGCAGGATGTGTGTAGAATGAATTTGATCTAAAATCCCTTGAACTCCTTTATGAAATGTGTCATCTAAGCCTGAGATTGGACATATTTATGTTTGTCAGTGTTCTTCGGGCTTGTGAAAACCTTGGTGTTCTAGAACAGGGAAAATAATTGAATGTAACCCTAGAAGAGATGTTGACTAAAGGAGAAAATTAATATGAATTAATTAGTACCCAGAATGAGAAGTTGGCCCAAGCAGTCTGCCAAAATTAGTATAAATACAAGGCGCCAATATTCACTTTACACACTCTTCTCAAAATCACAGAGATACACTTGTGTGCACTATAGTTTGGTAGGCTTCTGTGTGAGTCCTGGAGAAGGTTTTACCACCATTTATGAAGCTTATTATTTCTATATTTCTCGGTTGGACTCTCTCATAAGCTTTGGTTACTTCTTTATTGGTGCATTAGCCTTACTTGGCTATTGATTTTCTACCAGGATTGTAGCATGGGATAGATTAAGATGGTTAAAGAGACAAATGTATTAAGAAGATCTTACATTCATCAGTATAGCCAATTGGCAAGCTCATAGGTGGCTCTAATAGCATCAAGGTTAATGACAACAATGAAAATGAAATTTGTACAATTATTTGAAGATAATGTACCTATGCAGTTCTCCTCCTTTTCGAAGATATCTTCTTTCTTTCCAAATTCTTCCCATTGTTTCCCAACTTCCCTTAATCCTACAAAACAAATGTCACCTTGAGGAGAACCACCATCGAATCTTTTTTTAGAGCCATGAGGATGTGTGATAACCCTAGGCCAACTCCATAAAAAATTCTATGAAGCTTAACCCTAACACCATAGGAGCATGAACATAACCCAATGGAACCACAAATTGACCACTAGATTGGTCACAAGTGTCACCAAGAAAAAGTTACCTCGATAACACTAAAATAATTTTTATGGGGTACTCACCATTCTTGGATCCCTCATGTGTGCCCTCATGTTCCCTCATGTGTGTCCTAGTGTGCCCTTAAGTAGTCGCGTGCTCCACAGATTCCGCGCAGACTATCTCTCCCTCACAGAGTATCTCCTCCCTGGCTCCTCACAGACTATCTCCTCACTGTTCTCCTCACATGAGACTAT
Source organism: Picea engelmannii (assembly GCA_009831015.1). Lineage (NCBI taxonomy): Eukaryota > Viridiplantae > Streptophyta > Pinopsida > Pinales > Pinaceae > Picea > Picea engelmannii. The sequence goes on along the minus strand of ML777558.1, from coordinate 774,226 downwards.
CCCCTTTCTCCTCGCAGAATGGCATGCTCCACTTGGTATCCTCGCAGACTATCCCCTTTCCCTTCGCAGACTGGCATGCTCCCCTTGCTATCCTCGCAGACTCGCGTGCTCCCCTTGCTCTCCTCACAAACTAGACCCTTTCTCCTTGCAGAGGTTGTGTGCACACTCTAATGGTGCGAATGGTTACCTTCAACATTGTTTAACATACCTTCAACATGGTTTAACATTCATATGACATTGAGAAACATTTAAAACCCCTCCTATGACATTTAAAACATTGAAAAGTCAAAATGTATGAGGATAAGAGTGCATTAAACTTAATAAATTTTTATTTATTTAAGATAAATATTTAAATATAGTTTTGCTTAATCCTATTGAATATGAAACTTAAAAAGAAGAAGCCAAATCAAGGAAGAAGACAAATCAAGACAAATTCCTTATTGAGAAAGGAAGAGACTTTACCATAAAAGCTAGTTGTGGGAGGAGGATTTTACTTTTCACAGCAGTAGCAGGACCGCTGATCATAAAATCTAGTAGAGTGGGAGGAGAATTTTACTTTACTGCACAACAGTAGCAGTAGAAGCACCTCTCATGTGATTCGAGTGGATTCCAATATTTAATAAATCACACATATAACACGTAGCAAGGAATAAAGTCCATAGTGGCCGAAATTGAATTGAAAAAGTGCCCTCATAGAAATTAAATATCAAATTATTGTTACTAACCCATAAGACACAATACCATGAGCCCCCTCTATACACACCTTAAAGACCGACTCAATAGGCCAACAAGGTTCTATTTTCTTAATAACTCCTTCTTTACTACGAATAGCCAGAGACACACACTTTGATTTATGAGGGAATAAACCAAGGTTAATAAGACTGTTACCCTTATTACAAAAGAGACAAGGTAGGATCTATTCTATACATGAGGAGGTCCGATGAATATCTTGCTCCTCCAGAGTGGCTTAGGATTTAATAAAATATGTTTTTTGTTCAAAACCTCAGATAGCTTGTTGCAACACACAACAACATTTTGCGGCAACACATTCACAAGCCTATATAGTAAATTCTAGTGCACCCTTGAGTGTTTGAACTCTTGTTGTCAATGGAAATGTTGTACCTTCATTTCTTAGTAAAAAATGTGGGTACATTTCAACTTCGTTATATGTTATAGGGACCAATTCTTTAGTCTTTCAAAGCACTATTCCTATCATTAACTTATTTAGGCCATTGTAGTAATGACATGTCTTGAGCCTTCTATGCCTGTTGTACTGGAGTAAAACTTACACCAATCCAAACTTGGGTCTTCTTTCTAGCTTCACATTATTCTTGGTGGTTGGCATTGCAGTTAGTGCATATAATCCAGGAGACTTACAATTATAACTAATTTACACAATTGAGGCAGTTTATTAGGTTGCAATGTGCATTTCATTCTACTCCATTCTTGTATATTTTTTTCTTGTATGACCAATGTGAACTAGAAGCTAATTTGAATCAAAGTTCATGTGACTACAGGGTTCATTTGGAGCAAGGAACTGTACTTTCTTTTATTGAGAAGGATGGGGTTGTGAAGGGTGGAAAGTACAAGTCTACAGCCGGCGAGGAACTTGAAACATTTTCTCCTCTTACTGTTGTTTGTGATGAGTGCTTTTCAAATCTGAGGTGCACACTTTGCAATCCAAAGGTGCTTATTTCTATTATTTGCCACAATGTTTGCTTCTCCTTAAAGATCAGATAACAAACCAGTGGCTTTGCTGGTGCATGATAAAATTTCCATAAGTCAGAAGAAGACTTTTATTCATGTGGGCTATGTGAATCATTTTGTCTTTTATAGAAAAAAAAATTACATTGTGTTTCATCACAAATTTAAATGAAATGAAATGCAATATAAAAAAATACTTTTTTGAAGAATAGCAAAAATATTAAACCAATTGTGTTGTTCAATGTTTTCAGTTAAGATTTGTGAAATCAATGTCTGATTAGGTTTGGTATTGATGTTAGATGTTGACTAAAATTCATGATCTTGCAGGTTTAAGGCAATCAAGTGAGACGAGATTTGTGTAGGTATATGGGAGTAATGATCTGATACAAGCTTTTGTGATGCACAATAGAGCTGCCATAAATCATATGTATACATATTTATTAAGAGAAGGAAAACATTAGTCTCCCATGGGTCACAGAGATTTTTTTTTGTGGATAGTGACAATGGCATAAGACTAATTACACCCTGTATATTTTAGTCAAGAGGAGCATCAACCACCTCGACCTTGACCTCCACAGTTGTTCCACCTAACTGGACTGGGAAAGTGGTATGAATCACATGGGGTCTAAAAGAATGCCCATCAAATGTAGTCAACATGGTCATGGATTGAGACAAGGGCAAAGAGCCAATGGATTTCCAACAGGCTAGAGACATCATGGATGTCAAATCATCTTCATCAATTAAAATACATTCGATGGTAATTTTCATGTTCTCCACATGGATTTGAAAGGCCACATGGTAAGGTAAGTGAGGCTTAACGTCCATGACATCAAAATTGATAACCTTTGAGCCACATGGGTCTAGAGCTCCTAACGTAGATAACAAGGCATTCCTCTATGAAGGACATGCCTGGAGCACCTCCAAAGCCGACATCACGCATGGGGTTTGGCCCAAATCCTTAAAAATCGAGTAATTTTTGGTGGCTCTAGCATTGGGATTGTGGGCATAGTGCTAAAGTACTCCTTTCGGAATATGATATGGAGGTTTTGGCTTATCGATCTACAAGGGTGTTTCGAGCTACATGATGCAACCTTAGTAGATAGAATTTCTCTCTAAGAGTTTAGACCAGGCTACCCAAGACACTTATATTTGTAGTAGTTTGAAGCACTTGTATATACAGAATGGGAATAAATTGTAGTAGTTGGAAGCATTTGTAGATTTGTAGTAGTTGGAAGCATTTGTAGATACTTTTACAAAGCCAGTATGAATCCAGTAAGGCACAATGTTGTCATTAAAAGTAGTAGATCTTTGAGCTATCTCATTTTCATGATGGGAAATATAAGATCCACCCCTCCACCATGAACATAAAAAATAATAACCCAAATGTGAAACACTCAACGAGGGTCCTTTCCCTTCATTTACTTCTTCCACTACATACAATCAACAACCTTGCCTCATGCAACATTTAATGTTCATGGTTGAGATTCAACCCATCCTGGACCCATCATGAGGATTTCATTGAGCTAGTCACCGGAGTGTGGAAGGATCCAATTACAGGGTCACCCTTCTATGTGTGGGAAGAAAATCTCTGAAGGTTGAAGAGGGCTCTCAAATTATGGGCCAAAACGTTGAAATCACCTTCGAACCAAAGAGTGGAAGCCCAACAACATCTGGAAATGCACCAGCTAAAAATGGAAGAAAGTAACATCATCCCACACTTGCTGGAAATAGAAAATGACCTCCATAGGAAGCTTCATACAACCTATAGGGAGGAAGAATAATATTGGCGTCAAAAATATCGAAGCCTTTGGCTCAAAGATAGAGATAAAAACACAAGCTTCTTTCATAAGAAAGCAGAGGCCAAGAAAAATTACAAATCTTTCAAAGAAATTCAATTTCAGAATCAGATTGTCATGGATTTCAAAGGAATCAAGCAAGTTTCCCACCTCCATTTCAAAGGGATTTACACTGAGGATGCCTCCATATAAATCTAGCATCAAATTCTCAATTTAATCCCTTCAATTTTCAAATCGAGAGCCAATCAACAACTTACTACTCCTATCACCTTGGAAGAAGTGAAAGAAGCCTTGGATAGTCTAGCTCTTGATAAATCTCTAGGGCCTAATGGATTTATAGCCTGGTTCCTTCAATTTTGCTGGCCAATCATAAAGCATGATCTTCATAAAATGGTATTAAAATCACAAAAATTCCATAAGATTGGTGGAAGCACTAATTCTACGTTCTTAGATTTAATTCCTAAATAAAAAGGAGCCTCTTCCTTTGACAGATTTCGTCCAATATCCTTGTACAACATTGGCTACAAAATTATCACAAAAGTAATCGCAAACCGACTCAAGGGTATGCTTCCAACAATCATTCCAGAGAATTGAGGTTTCATCAAAGGAAGGCACATAACTAATAATACAATTCTGGTTCAAGAAGTGATCCATTCAAGAATGCAACGAGGTGAAAAAGGTATGATTATGAAACTAGATCTAGCAAATGCTTTTGTCAGAGTAAGGCATGTGTTTTTTTAGCAGGTATTTCAAAAATATGGCTTCAATGCTTCCTTCATCCAATGGATTAAGGATTTTATCGGGACTTGGATCACTCCATTAGTCAATGGCAGAGCAACAAATTTCTTTTAGGCAACTAGGGGGATCAGGTAGGGATGCTCATTGTCCCCCCTTCTATATTCCATTAAAGCCTCAATGCTAAGCCTTCAATTAGAACATTGTCTCTCCCAACGAGAATTAATGGGAATCAAAATTGTGAGGGGGGTCAAATATATAAACCATGCTCAATTTGTCGATGATACACTACTCTTGGGAGGGTCTAGTACCATCATAGATCGCAAATTCAAGCAACAACTAGATCTATACAAGGAAGCTTCGGGGAGCCAAATAAACTACAAGAAGAGTAAAATATATGGGTGGAGTTGCAAGCCAAGGGAAATGGTGGAAATATCTAGAATCCTGGAGATGGAAGGGGAAACTCAATGGGAGACACTCAAATAATTAGGCATCCCCATCTTCTAATGCAATCCCAAACCTTCCCACTGGTCTCTTGTTGTGGACAAAATAAAAACTAGAATTCAAGCGTGGGGAGCATCCTGGTTAAACTTAGCAGGGAAGTTAGTCCTCCTGAAATCAATATTGGCTAGTATTCCAATATATCAAAGATCTATCATGTTAGCTCCATCTGGTTGCATAAGAAAAATCGAGTCACTTGTAAGAATATTTCTCTGGAAAGGGGGTCATCAGAATGAAAACAAACTACCTTTAGTGAGTTGGGGGAAAATAACAAAGACTTACACAATAGGTGGTGTTCAGATAAGAGATCCGAGAGCCCAAAATCTGGCACTAGGGGAAAATATTCTTTGGAACCTAGTCTCTAGAAAACTCACATGGAGCAAGAACACTCTGTGGAAGAAATATTACTCAGGCACTAGAAGGAGGTGTCTCAACGCAGTCCCAAAAGTCTCAAAGGGATCACTAATTTTCATAATTTGTCAAAAATCCACTGGGTTTTTTAGTCCCCATCTAACTTGGATACTAGGAAACAGAGTAAACATAAGGATTTGGGAGGACTCAATCATGGGAGAGACTCCATTAGATTCCATCTTGGGCACCAAAAAATTAAAGAATTTTCTCCATGTTTAGTAGCTTAACATGATTTGGGACATTTCAAAGTGGAAATCAGATGCAAACAATAGCTGGAAAGACTGGAAACTGCCAAGAAGTCTAAACCACCTACATGCGGAAAAAAGTCATTTACTCACGCTCCTCCAGGGGAAATCATTGATCGCTGCAAATAGTAAAGACATAAGGGGATGGGGAAAACATTTTGGCTCGTACACAGTCTCAAAGGGATACAATTTCACCAAAGAAACTCTGAATGCGCCCCCCAATCCGGCCCTGTGGAAAGAAGTCTGGAATTATAAATCCATTCCAAAAATCAACATGTTCATCTGGAATCTAGCACACAACACCATTCTCACTAGAGATAATCTCAAAATAAAGGGATGGGAAGGGCCCAGGCGTTGTCCCCTTTGCGTCTCAAATGAGGAAACCGTAGCACACATATTGTTGAATTTCTCTTTCACCTGGGAGGTTTGGCATCTGGCGTTAGCTCCTTGGAAAACTCAAGTCACACTCCTAGATGATATATATAACCTTCTTCTAAACTGGCAGGTTTTATGCCCCTTCTCCTTCACGAAGAAAGACTAATTAAAAATATGTTCGGGATACCTTCCCAAGTTTATTTGCTGGAAAATTTGGTTAGAATGCAACGCCTGAGTCTTCCAAGGGAAAGATGACAGAGAGGGACAAGTGAGTGCAAAAGCCAAAGCAATTATGGGGGAATTTCTGTCATCCATCAACTTGCCAACAAATAAAGACAAGTTAACTCCCATCAAGGAAGAATGGTTTTCAAGTCTTATCCCAAGTTCTTTGAAAGTGTCAAATGCTCCTCAACCCTCTATTTACGAGTGGGAAATCAGGTTGGACTCATCAAACTTCACAAACTAGTGCAAATCCCTCCAAAGGAATAGTCTTTTCTTTGACGGATCTTCTAAAGGAAACCCCAGTGAGGCTGGTAGAGGAGGGGTGATTATTGACCCCGAAGAAATAAAGGTGCTTTCGTACTCCTGGGGAATCGACAAGGACACAAACAATATAGTTGAAGATTTAGCCCTCTCGCAAGGTTTATCTCAAGCCCAATTCAAGAACATCACGGACCTCAATTCTTTGGAGACTCTCGTATCATCATTCAAGCACTATCTTGTAAGAACCTGACCAAACATATGAGGCTCAAGAAAATCCTTCAGAAAATTAAACTCCTTATGTCCACCTTCTGGGCCATTAATCTATTCCACATTCAGCGGGAATTAAATGGTGAAGCAGATAAAGAATATAATAAAGCAGTACTGCTACGCAAAGGAGTGCTATTACTAGAAGGAGTCGAGGGATCAGGAAATTTACCCTAATCTAGTGATCGAGAGCCAGTCCTGAAGTCCCATTTGAGACTACCCAAGAATGATTGATTGTAATTGTGCCAGTAGTTTTCTATTGTTTTCTTAATATATCTCATATCCATTATTGTTTAAAAAAAACTAACATTTACCGTCACCCTTTTCACCTTCTTTAATTATTTTCCCAGCTCTAATGTTTTTTGACATTCTTTCCCACAGACTTATACTAAAACAAATACATGTTTTTTGTTCACCGAGAAGACTCGCAAACCCTTTTTGAAGCGTCGTTATTATAGAAAACTTGTCACAACATCCATCAAATACAACATATTTATAGATTTTATAATGTCGCACTTCTGACGTTATAAAAACCTAAGTGACTATTAGTATTTTTACTTGGTCAACATACTAAGGTGACCGTTGGAGGGTGAAAACCTAGTTTCCAGAACGCTGCAATTGCGACAACAATATTCACAAACTGGCAAGAGAGACGACTATGTCACAAATGTGGCAAGAGAGACGTTTAGGTGGAAAATGTGGAAAGAGAGATGGAAACATGGAAAGAGAGATGGAAAGATGGAAAGAGAGACATCAACATGGAAAGAGAGACATCAATGTGGCAATACCAACATTTTCGAGCAATATGTTTTTTTTTTTTTTTAAATTTCATCTATTTTTTGACAAGATGGACAATTTTGTCCATAATGCCACAAATAGAATGTCATAATTTTTACAATATGTACTAGTGGGTTACTCCAAATTTAGGTTGTCCTCCTCCTTTCAGTAGTTAGAATTTGTGTTTTATTAGCATTATCCATTTTTTATATATATGAGAAGAGAAGCTAACTTGTGTGAATAGATAACCTGGTGATAGAAGGGTCCTAGTAGTATGGTGGCGCTTCAAGTATATAATTGGTTTGCTTACATTTTATTTTAGTTTTATTCTTTTATTTCCTTAGGATTTAAAAAAAAAATTGGGCACTATAAGAACCCCCCTCTACACTAATCCATGTGTGAAAAAAGACCCATCAACCAACAACAAGAACTCAAAGATGATCAAGAGTTTAACAGAACTCTCTCAAATCCTAGTAGCAATTGGGATCTCTGCCTCTCAGGAAGAGAAAATATTGACAATAGTCAAGAACCTATCTGCCTCTTCGAAAGTGATAGAAGAAGAAGAGTTCCATGAGCTACATCCATAAGAAGATCTAAAAGCCTTTTGTAATCACTCTTTCCAACCTATAGGAGAGACTAAAGAATCATGGACCACATTCGATGGAGAGCCACCATTAAAACATGAGATCGAGGAGTTCTTGACATGTATATCACCAGATCCAGTATGCATCTAGGAGACAAACCATCCGAAAGAAGATGATTTGCGTGGCATGATAGAGGGAGACATGCAGAGTGGTCTAAATGAGGAAGTGAACCAAGAACATCAAGATTACCTTGAACATTGGTTCCAGACGACAACAAGCTTGAAGAACTACTCTCTTCTTCAACAACTCTCCACATCATCATCAAAGCATATGGTTCTTCGTATTTTGGCATACATTAAAGATTATCTTTCAAACCTGAGTATGAATGTGTTTCTACATCTGTTACACACATGGTTACATTGGAAATATTCTTACACGTGAAACATAATTTCTTGTTCTCAGGTAGGATAGAGTAAAAGTTGCATGTTAGTTAACCTAGTTCTAAATAAATGCAACATATTTTCATGTTTCTTTTCAAATAAATAAAATGAGATGAAGATAATATTGGTGATCTAACATCAAAAAACAAAACAACTTAAGATATTTCTTCTTCTTATTACATGCAGATTTCTGACTATTAATAATAACAGTTGCTCATAAGCCTAATATTTAAAATATTATGGGGATTTACAAAATCTTTAAGGTATGCATAATGATGCCCATAGGTAACTTGTAGATCCTAGTTTCATATCAGAACTTGTTATTCAAGCATTCTTATTAAATAGTAGCATGAGAGTGAATGAAAGTTCTACTTGTGAGGGAACACAATCTTATATGGAGAAGATGAACTTGGGGACTAGAGGCAACTTTAGGTCATTCTCTCATGGCCTCATCCACCACACATTAATTAAGTTTGACCACGATATGTCTTTCAATTAATCTCGATACATAAGTCTATTTTTCATACGAACAATCTTTTATGGGCAATCTATAAAATATCTTCCAACTCAATACCATCCATCCTGTAAAAAGGTTTTCAAAAATGCTTCCCCATTCACCCATCTGAAAGCAATCTATAAATTTTATCTTAAGGGTAAAGATTGGGACAGGAGCCTTTGATGGAAAATAGGTGTAAGAGGCTAACCCGTCGGGATACTGAATAGGTCTGCTGACAGTGGGTACCGGCCTGTGGTATAACTAGGCAAACCCATCGGGGTACTGAACAGGCTCGTGGGCAATGGGGCATTCTGCCTAGGAAGGATATTTCTTAGATGTCAAAATTACCCCATAAGAGTATTGAACAGGCTTTCTATCAATGGGTTCTAATTTCAATGTCTTTCATTATGCCTAATCTATATTTGTCTGTATGAACAATATACTTTTGTAAATCGTTAAGAAGAAGCATGCATGGTTGAACAAAAGGATAATGAACCTCATCTAATTTCCATTTGAGAATGTTTGTAAGATGGTCTTAAGACCCCTTCATTCATACCCATGATTCCATCATCCTAGAGGTGGGACCCATAAGTGTAGGAGTCTAATAAACTCAAATGTGAACTTTATCAATATCACTTGAATGACAAAAATTCTCTGAAAAATCAAATAGGGATGATTGGTTTCCTATCAGTTTCTCATTTATCAAAGACCACTTATCTCCTCATGTTTTCCTGTTGAAGGATGAGAGGAAAAATTCCCCATCATAATTAATATGGTTTCTTGAGCATTCAATTGTTAATGATTGATGAAATCATATGTATTAAGTAATTTAGAAATTTCCTTTATGCTAGTAATATTTTAAAATAAATTTCATTTCCAAATTTACAATCATGAATAAATTTTTATTTTTGGTTGTTTCTTTAAGCATGGCATAATTGTATATTTCTTCTCTCATAATAACAATATTGGTTTAATCTCTTTTAGATTTTTCTGTTCCAGTACTGCTGGTACAGAAACCAGTAGGTTCCTCTATAAACAGTACATAAATTTAAATATTTTTCGAGGGTACTTTTTGTAGGATATTTTCAGTAGCTCTCAACTCTCTTATATTTCATTTTTCTCCTTCAATCAACATGTACTGGTTCCACATAGTCCACTTTTAGCTTGCAGAAATCTAGTATGCTAATAAGAGTTAGCATGAGGGAATGCAAACTAGAAGGCATGGGGGAGAGAGAGAGAGACATAAGGAATCTAAGAAGATCAACATTCATCAACTCTCTCCTATATATCCATTAGTTCTCAGCCTTGCTCCACTTCATCTTCGGATTTCAACAGTATACATGATGATTTTCCAGACATTTTGTCCTGTTCTGCATAGTTTACACCTCAACATGCACTAGAATTCAAAGAAAGGGTAACTTGAGGTAAAACTGGTACAAATCTTTTTAATTTACTAAGAACTTGGAAAACATGATGCATAACCACTATTACCCACTCCACACTCCACTATGCATTATCACAACTACTTAATAAACCCTCCATCTTCACTCCACTTGTCATAATGAACAATATACTCTGATGATAAGACCAAGTAATGAAAAGGAAATATGTGATATACAAATACAAAGCAACTTCTATAGTGTCTTCTCTTCGTACATCATAAAGCATTCTTAAGGCACCTCAAAGAGGATGAAGTCATTGTTGCCTATCCAAGCAAAGAACCACAAAGTAAATATTGGTCTTAAAATTGATGTCCAAGTTCATACGACCACCATCACCAACATTTTATAAACCATTCTCCATATGCACACCATTCACCATCACTCTGATACCTCATCCACTACTTGTCCTCCAGTTTCATGATAATTTTGTTTCTTTGTTTGAAATCAATCTAGGGCAGTTTCCAAAGTGTCATTCCACAAGAACTAACACCTACACAAAAGAAACAATGTCATATAAATCTATAAGCAGAGTATCATAAGTTCTTCACCTTGTTTACATGAAGACATGCAAATCATTGGGTTTGGGTGTGTGTTGAGCTCTAGTTTTGTCATATTTTCTGCCATACAAATACACTTATCATTACACCTTCTCTCCACATTTTGTCACTAATATATCCCTAATTACACCATAAACCTCCATTATCTCTTGTTATTCATCCTATGTGGATAATACATAATTTTCCATATTTTTAGTGATTAAAAGGATGATTATACAATAGTTTTGTCGATGATGGTTTAATCCTATGTTTATATGTCCAAACAACATCTTCTATATTGTTCAGGTTTCGGTATATGCATTGTCCATGTTCTGATACATGTATTGTTCTTGTTTCGGTACCCGCATTGCAGGTCATCTGGTACTCCAAGTCATCCGGTACCATAAGGTTCTACATTCAACCGGTACCTGCACAGTCATATCGTAACCATACTCCATGTCATATGGTACCCATACTCCATGTCATCCAGTACTCATTTTGTCTGGTACCAATACTGTGCTCATTTTGTACTCCAAGTCATCCGGTACTCACACTCCATGTCATATGGTATCCACACTCCATGTCATATGGTATGCACACTCCATATCATCGGGTACTCGCAATTCGACACATCTAGTACTAGAATTCTCCAGGTCATCCTGTACCAACATCAACAACAATCTGGTACTAGAAATAATTCAAAATTTTGGAAAGTTTCTAGAGGAAAACTGGGTACATGGGTTTTTTCCAGAGCCACGTTTACATGCAGACATGTGAGGTAGAATTAAACGATATCACATGTGTGGACCTCCATATAAGGGGGAATGATTATGCTAAAATTAGTGAAAATCTTAAATTGCCAACTTGCACCTCGATTTTTGTGCATATGGAATCAGATATAGAAATTGTACGAAATGGGTTTTGTCTCGAATATGGAAAATTGAGTAATATGTGGGAATATTTTCAAAATTAGAATTGGTTTGGAAGATATGGATGGGGGGCTAACTCGAATCTACCCAAATTGCAATAAAACCAAGATTTTTGAAGATTTGTCCTAAAAATGCAAATTTTGAAATCAGAGCTTTTGGATTCGGTCCCATCCTCTCTTCAATGATTTTTATGTATAAATAAGAGTGTTAAAAGGTTGAGAGGTATCTATTATCATTTTGTAATGAAGAAGATCTATTCATTGTTGTGAAGAATATTGAACATATGGAGGAGTGCTTGTAATTCCTTGGAGTTTTCAGCTAATAAAAAGGAGTTGTTGTTCTTGTACATGGTGTGGATAAGTCCTTAGTACTATAGACTTATTCCACAACACAGGACAGGTTTGGAAGGGCCCCCATCCTTTGGTATGTGTTGTGTTGTTTTATAGATAATGTAGAATACTAGATTTACATTTTTTGATAGTCTTTAGATCAACATTTTATATTCTCATTTGCTGCATAAAGGAGTTCTGTTGAGGTTATTTATATTCATACATATTTGATTTATTATTTTCTTTCAATTTATTACATTTTGATTGTGCTTTTTACACTTGATTCGAAAACTAAAACTTAGAGATCTTACCCTTTGATTGTATGCATTTAGAAATTGATATGATAGGGTAGGATTAATGATTTTCAAGTGTGATGTGTTCATTTCAAAAGTACAAGAAATACGAAGTGCATTGATTCATATCGTTGCTTGAAGATTTCTGATATAAACTATTTGATAAACAGAGCATAGGATCTGAATAACCCCGGCATTCTAAAAAAATTTGGGACAACAATGAATACAAATCTGTGTGAGGTGCATAAAACATTTGGAATTGAATATCATACTCTTAGAATTGCAGATTTGTTCTGTATTGAATGGTAACTAGATTAATAAGCAGGGCATGTTCTTAACGCATTTGAATTGAAGAAGGATGTCTGAGTTGAAAACTTCCTTAGATTTTTAGAGTTTCTCTTGCATATTTTTCCTAGTAATGTTACTTTTCTTTTGCAATTATTTTGGCTTTGTACTTAGCTCTGTTTCTCCATTGGTTTCTGATTTTAGTTTGCATTGTTTTGTACCAGTTGTTGTTTGGTGTGGATTTAGATGTTGTAGATTGATTTGTTAGACATCCTTTTCTTCTAAACTTGGTTTGTCACTTGCACCCACAACACCTGATTTGATTGTTCCTATTTCTCTAGAATAGAAATGTTTTGAAATAAGTAGGAAATATTTAATATTGATTAGCGTTGAAAGAATTTGAATTTTTTATAGCTTAAAACACCAACAGATAGATTAGAGGTATAAATCGTGAGATATGGCCTTCCCTCATTGGAATTCTTCCTAAGGTGTTAGTTTCTATTGTGAATTTCATTTCCGTGTGTTTGTTTATTTTATTGCATTTAAGTGTGGATCCGCTATAGGAAATAATCATTGAAGGACATAAAACTTAAGTAAGCTACTCATGATTGATCACATGAACATCACCATGAGTGCATGAAAGACTGTGATCTAAGCCTTTATAGCACTAAGTATTCCGACGTCCTAGTGATGAATCATTGGTGTTAATTTGTTGTAGTGTGGGTTTAAGGATTGTTTTGCAGGCTTTAGATTAAGCTAGACTAGGATTTGATCCTGCATTTCCTGCGCCTACACCTCAAAGCTTACGAGCCTTGGTTGATAATTAAATGTGGGAATTAATAGTGCATATATTTATCCCCAACAAATACCATAACCACCGATCCTCTTTCCTCCCCAATGAAGAGAGGAAATAAACACATATTCAAACCCTTGTTTCTATTGACACCCAAGACTCGTCCTTGTTCCCTTCCATGTCATATGCTTCTCCATCAGAAGGAAACTTAGGAAATATTTCTAAGACTATGTCAATTGATATTTTAGTTAAATCTAGGATCACGAAACACATCCAGATAGGTGTAGATTTCTCTTTCAAAGAGATTGAATGTTACACTTCCCTTTTTAAAGAGTTTCATGATATTTTTTCTTGGTTATATGAAGAAATTCCAAGAATTGATCCATGGATCGTTGTTCATGAAATTAAGACATATCTCAGAGCCCATCCCATTTGATAATGGCTCCATCCAGTTCACCCATGAAAAGTCGCAACAATTAAGTCTGAAGTTCAAAAATTGTTTAACATTGGTTTTATCTATCTCGTGCCCCTTACACAATGGGTCTCCAATATCGTACTTGTCGTTAAGAAGCAAGGCACGATCCGAGTATGTGTTGATTATAGGGACCTTGACAAGCCTTGTCCTAAGGAAAATTTTCCCACCCTCTTCATTGATTAGATAATCAATGCTTGTGTCGGATGTGAAGTCTTCTCATTCATGGATAGATTCTCTGGCTATAATCAAACTAAAATCATACCAGAGGACCAACACAAAACCGCCTTTATATGCCCGTGGGGCACTTTCACTTATTGAAAGTCACCCTTTGTCTAAAAAATGTTGGCACCACTTTCCAACGAGCCATGTATTATTCTTTGCATGACATTAAACATATCGTGCAACCTTATCTATATGACCTACCTACCAGATCTCCTAAGCAACAAGATCATATCAATCATCTACGACAAATATTTATTCGCTGCCAACATTACAACATATGCCTTAACCCACAAAAATGAATATTTGTTGTCGAATCTGGTCCTCTCCTTGGATTTATATTTTCCAGGTTTGGGATCCAACTAGTTCCCATTAAAGTACAAGCCATTATCAATTTGCCTCCCCCTGTTACTATTAACCAACTTCCGAAATTGCAAGGACAAGAAAATTTATTAAGATGGTTCATCATCAACTACATAGAGATTACTAAGGGTTTCATGTGATTACTTAAAAAAGGTGTCCCATTCATTTGGGACGAACAAGCTCAACGTTATTTCGATCGACTAAAGCACATTCTTACATCCACTCCACTATTGAAACCCCCAAATTATAATCAAGATTTCACCTTGTATCTTGCGACATCCGCTACTACTATCGAAATAGTCTTATTCCAAACTGATGAAGACAATAACAAACATGTTATTTATTACCTCAGTAAAGGATTAGTTGGAGTTGAACTTCATTATCCTTATGTCGAGAAGTTGGCCCTAGTAGTAGTTTTCATTGTCCACCGAATACAACATTACATTCTTCTTTGAACTACTACCGTTATATCTGACACCAATCCTATGCAATATATCTTGTCACGTCGGAAATTGGGAGGTATTTACTCAAAATGGATTGTCTTAGTACAATACTTTGACCTCGAGTTCTCTACCCCCAAATCCAATAAATCCTTTGTCTTTGCAGAATTAATGATCGATCCTCCTTGATTCATTGACGAATAAGTAGTTCCTCATCTAATTTTATGACCCCTGGTATGGAGACATCCTCATTTATCTCCAGAACCAATGCTTCCACTCTCAAATGTCCAAATATGATCATCATTGCATACACCATCAATCCCGACACTACCTCATTGTGGGTGATGCACTTTTTTGTTGTGGAGTAGATATGGTGTTACGCTGATGTCATCCACTCAAAAGAAGAAAAAATTCTTAATGACTACCACTTAGGAGCATGTGGAGGCCATCTTTTTAGGTTATCCACTACCCAAAACTTATTACACGCAGGGTATTTTTGGCCCACAATCTTTAAAGATTACATGAATGTAGTCCAAAAATGTCATCCATGCCAAATTGTTTCTAAGAAAGTGTGTGCACATCCCGCTCCCCTACAACCCATTGTTGCATTTGGCCCTTTTTCTAAGTGGGGCATTGATTTTACCACATGTAAACCTTGTTCTACTGTCGATCATAGTTACATAATTGTGGTCGTTGATTATTTCACCAAATGAGAAGAAGCCATGCCCACATACTCTAATGATGCCAAAACTGCAACATTATTTGTATTCAAACATATTATAGAAAGATTCAGTGTACCCAAGTCTATTGTGACTGATCGCGGATCACATTTGTGTAATAGCATGATGACTGAGTTATCTACCCTTTTCCATTTTGACCAAGAGCACTCTTCTCCTTACTATCCACAAGAAAATTGTTAGGTTGAGTCCATTAACAAGGTACTCAAAAATATGCTCCAAAGGATGATTGGAAAGAACAAATCCAATTGGTATATAATGTTATTCTTTTCCTTATGGGCATATCGAACCTCTGCCAAGACTTCCAGGGGCTTCACACCCTTTCAACTTGTGTATGGCTTAGAGTTAGTACTACCCATTGAATGTGAAATTCCCTCTCTTAAGCTAGCTATTGAACTCTTTCCCCATAACTTTGTTGAAGAGGAACTATTACTATACTTATCTCTCCTTGACGAGTGACGTCGCGAGGCCATCATGGTTAATGAATCCCACCAAAAGTGAGTAAATTCACAATATCATCAGAAAATTCACCCTCAAACATTTTCTGAAGGTGACTTGGTGTTGGTCTATGATCAAGACCATGATAAACTGGGCACAGGAAAATTTGAACCCCTGTGGCATGGCCCCTCTGTTTTCAAATGCGCTCTTCAAAAGGGATCCTATGATTTAGCTGATTATGAAGGAAATATTCTTCGGGAGCCCCGTAATGGACTCTACTTAAAAAATTACTATGCATAAACCTCACACTATCTAGTTCTTTTGTACCACATGCATTATTGTATGATATGGTTGTTTTTTTCTTCCTTGTATGTGATAGTATTTGTCAATATTATTATCCTACTTAATTCTTGAGATGCAAATGTCATTGTTTCCCTTTCCCTATTATGTATATGTGGATGGAGCTAGTAGCACCTCCCTGAATATCACTTCCGCTGCCTGGGTGATACTTTCACCCACCAATGAAATATTCAACTCTGGGGGAATCTATCTAGGACCTACAATGAAGAATGTCTCCGAGTACAACATTTTCATTGAAATTTTGAATGAATCATCTTATTTGGGCATACGTCGCTTGATAGTATGCCTAGATTCTAATCTCATTGTTTCACACCTCAACACAACCTACTCTATTCAAAATCATATCCTTTTTCAAAAATATTTAAGGTTAGGACTCTTGGAATGATCATTTCATTTTATCACTTATGAACATATACCAAGCCAATTCAATTCATTAGTTGTCTCACTAGAAAATTTTGTGTTGAATTGGCATCTACTTCATTAACAAGAATTATATTAAACAAATATTGTATTAGCCATTTGATCACATATATAAGAAGAAATGACAAAGCCATATGTCCATATATATAAAATGTTTATACAAAATATATCCAAAAATGGTATAACATAACAAAATGGAGCTTTCTTCCCATATATCCACAACATAAAATGCACCAAAATTCCATTATACTAAAGAACACTAGTCATCCCGAGGAGTCCTACGGTCATTATAACAAATGACTTCTCATGCAACCTTCCGTAAAAGGTTCTAAAACTGGTTCCCCACACCTACTATGCTCGTCTTCATATGAAGAGGTATATCATCCATATGTGGTGCCATAATTCCCACAGTCAAATGATTGAGGTTCTCCTTAAGATCCTCCAAGAGCTCTGCATCATCTCTCCCACCATGTGTTCCTCTCCTAATCCCGAGTTGTTCACCTCGCCTAATCAATGGCAACATACATGTTGTACGTACTGGCACACAATCTATCCATCACAAATTATTTTTTATGTTAAACAAAAAAACATTTATATATCATAAAATCACAAAAGCATCGAAAATATAAAACAAAAATATACTAAAATTTGTATCTTTCTTATCAAAATCATCACTAAATATTTCCCCCTCAGGGAGAACCATATCTATATTGTCATGGTAATCCACACCATCATATGCATAATCATCTATCACCACTATCTGGCGATCCCAATATTGAAAAAGTTTGGCATCAAACTGGAACTGTGTCCCCCCACTCCCCGAGTCGGGATAGTAGATCTATCCATTTCTTCATAGATGGATCTCTATACCCAACATATGCCACCACATCCCATGGTCATGATGAAGGAACTCGCTTGAAAAATAAAGATAAAAAAATGGATCCATAACAAAATTATTTTTTTCGATCCAACCTGCACTTGGTCAACTGGTCCCTCATATTTACCAACACTACAACAAACCATTTATATGTTGTAGGGGACAGACTCATCATGCCGTAATCTACATGGCTCCTTGAAGCCAAGTGCGGCCTAGTACTCCCTGTCACCCATGTAATGGTGAATAAATGTAATATACTAGATATAAAAATTATGCATAATAGAAATAAAATGCTAGAAATGGTAGAATAACAGTAATATAACCAGCATAATATCCACAATAACACATAAATGATATAAGAACAACAACAACATAAATAGCACTTTGATTTAGAAATCAATGTTCATGGGCCTCTTTGAGGGGGAAACCTCCAGTCAAGAATCACTCTGTTACAATAATCTCCAAGCTATGGTTCTCACACCCTCGACCCTTATTTATAATAAATATGTCTATCAAGAGAAACATCTAGAGGAAGATCCTTCTAGAAGTAGAAGCTTCTATTAGGTCTTCTTACATCTGCCTTATTCTATTTTATTGAAAGGCCCTATTAATATTGACCTTTATTACATCCAAATATATTTCTCTACCTATGTGTGGGTTAGGACCCTAACATGTCCGCCCCCTTAAAAACAACGTTGTCCTCAAGGATTGAGATGTGGAAACTATTGCAGAATGGTAGCTGGTTCCCAAGTGGCATTTGTTGGAGTTGTATCTTTCCACTGGACTAACACTTCCTTGATGGTTCTCTGACGCAGGTGACTCTCACGCTGGTCCAAAACTGCTTCTGGCTATAGCCAAATGGATCCTTCTTCAGCTAACTCGGGAAGGTTGGTTTGAAGTTGGCACCTAGTTTCAATCACCTTCTTTAAGCATGAAACATGAAAAATAGGATGTAGCTTCGAATGACGGGGCAGAGCTAACTATTAGGTGACTTGTCCCACATGCTTGAGAACTGTATAAGGACCTTAAAATTTGAGCGCTAGCTTCTAACAATGATCGGACTTGAGGGAAGTTTGCTTGTATGGTTGTAGTTGTAGAAACACCTGATCTCCTTCTGTAAATTGATGTTCAGAGTGACCCTGATCTTCTTGTTGCTTCATTTGATTCTTTTCCATGACCAAGTTCTATTTGAGGGTACAGAGAATATCCTCTCAAATTGTAAGTGTTTGGTTAACCGCCTGGACCTTCGAGGTACCAGGTAAGTATGAGAGAAATGAAGGTGGCTTTTGTCCATATACCACTTCAAAAGGAGTCATGTGTGTAGCTGTATGGTAGGAAGTGTTGTACCACCATTCAGCTAGGGGTAACCATTAAGCCCACTGATTTTTCTTTTTAGAGGCAAAACACCTCAAGTATGTTTCCAAACACTTGTTGACAAATTCTGTTTGACCATCAGTCTGGGGATGATAAGATGTGCTGAGATGAAATTGGGTGCCCTGTAGCTTGAACAGTTCTTGCCAAAAATTGCTTGTGAAAGTTGGGTCACGATCAGAAACAATAGAGTGCGACATGTCATGAAGTTTGAAGACTTGGTCCATGAAAATTTGAGCCACCATGGATGCAGTAAATGGGTGTTGAAGAGTGCAGAAATGAGCATACTTGCAAAGGCGATCCACAACCACCATTATGACTGATTTATTTCCCGATTTGGGTAAGTCGGTAATAAAGTCCATAGAGATATCCTTCCAAATAGCAGGTGGAATCAGAAGCGGTTGTAGTGTGTCCAGAGATTTAACTATTTATCCCTTGTTGTGTTGACACACATCACATTCAGTGAAAAAATTACAGATGTCTTGTTTCATACCATCCTAGAAAAAAGAACGTTTGACCCTGTCATAGGTTTTGGTGAACCCGGAGTGCCCCTCTGTGGGTGTAGCATGAAGCTCTAAAAGTACCATGGATTTAAGCTTTGATTGTTTAATTAAATACAAATAGCCTTTGTATCGAAGCTCATACTAGAGCCAAGAGTACCCTGGGGGAGCTGGAGCATTGGTCTGCAATTGTTGGATTAGAAGCAAACTTTTGGGATCTTGTAGCCATTCCTGGCGAATAGCTTGGAGCCAATCTGGTATAATGAAGGAAAGAGAAAAAAGGGATCCTTATTCTTCATATTTTCGGGATAGTGCATCCACCACCACATTGTCTTTTCCTTTCTTGTAAATGATCTCATAATCATATCCAAAGAGCTTAGTCACCCATTTTTTTTGCTCCGGGGAGGAAATGCGTTGTTCCATAAAGTACTTGAGGCTTTGATGGTTTGTCTTAATTTGGAAATGTTGGCCCAAGAGATAAGGGTGCCACAAATCAACGACATGCAAAATAGCCAATATTTCCTTTTCATAGATGGGTTTGCCCAGATTCCTTTCAGATAGTTGCTTACTGGTGAAGGCCAAAGGTCAACCTTCTTGCATAAGGACAACACCAATTCCTTTCCCTGAGGCATCACATTCCAACACAAAGGTCTTTGTGAAATCAGGAAGGGCCAGAACCAGAGTGGTGCACATGGCCATCTTCAAGTTTGAAAAGCTTGAGCAACAGCTGGAGTCCAAGTGAAAGAGTTCCTTTTGAGGAGAGCAGTGAGAGGTGCTGCAATCTTTCCATAATTCTTAACAAACTTGTGATAATACCCTGTTAAGCCCATAAATCCATGCAATCTTTTGAGAGTCTTTGGGTGCGTCCATTCTTGCATAGCTTCAATCTTTTTCAGATCCACCCTGACGCCATCCTTGCCAACTAGATGACCCAAGTATTCTAATTCTGAGGCACCAAAAGCACATTTAGACTGTTTTAGGAAAAGTTGGTGCTGAGAAAGTAGATGGAGAACTTGATCCACATGAGTAAGATGGTCTGTCCAGGTTTTTCTATAGATGATGATATCATCAAAGAAAACTAAGACAAAATGATGGAGAAAGGGATGGAAGACATGATTCACGAGGCTTTGGAAGGTGGAGGGGGCATTACACAAGCAAAAAGGCATGACAAAAAACTCATAGTGGACCTCATGAGCTTGAAAGGCCATCTTGGGAATGTGTGCCTCTTTCATATGTATCCGGTGATAGCCCGAGTGAAGATAAAGTTTAGTAAAGAATTGGGTGCCACTCAATTCATCCAAGAGGTCATCAATGACAGGAACGAGAAATTTGTCTTTAGTGGTCAGTTTGTTGAGGGCACGAAAGTCAGGACACATTCTCCAAGAACATTATTTCTTCAGGACCATGACTATAGGAGAAGAGTAAGGACTCATACTATTGCAGATAACGCTTACATTAAGGAGTTCTTAGACCATTTTCTCAATTTCATTTTTTTGTGAAAAGGGGTGGCGATATAGACGGATATTGGGAGGAAGGCTTCCGGGTACAAGGGGAATGGAATGATCATGAACACCGCGGGAAGGAGGGAGTCCTTGGGGAGTGGAAAATACCATTTGATGTTTATAAAGGAGGGCTTGGGGGTCTTGTGGCACCGGGGGTGTCTCTGTTGCTTGTATGGCATGGAGTTGGGCAATGACACCAGAATGACCTTTTTTGAGCAGTTTTTCCATGCGATGGGAACTAATGACCTTAGGTGAACCAACAATGATTCCTTGGAATTTATATTGGTGGCCTTCCTAGTCGAATTGCATGGTTAATTCCTTAAAATCCATGAGAATGGGACCCAAAGTCCTTAGCCAGTATGCACCCAACACAATGTCACAACCACCCATGTCAATAGAAAACATATATGATTTTAGGTGGTAGTCACTGATTTGGAGATGCACATTTTCACAGCACCCTCCACATTTCATGGAACCACCATTGGCAATCATGATTTGGAAATTGTTGATGGCATGGATGTAGCAATGAGTTTCTTGGGCAATGCAGCAATGAATAAAATTATGGGTGCTTCCACTATCAACCAGAATGATGACCTTCCGATGCTTGATGTAACTGATTAACTTGAGGGTTTAGGGAGCGGAGAAACCAGTGAGAGCATTGAGGGAAATGACCGGTTCCACTTCGGGAGGGTCTGAGGGAGGGGTTATGTCAGTGATTTCAGGTGACTCAGACACAAGGGGAGTTTCAACATCCTCTTCCGAAATATCCTTAGAGATGGCCATAAAAATCTTTTGTTCCTTACACTTGTGGCCCAGGAAATATTTTTCATCACAATTATAACAAAGGCCTTTGAGCTGGCATTCAGCCATTTCATCCCTGGTTAATTTTTGGACCTTTAATGGGGCAGAGGGAGTAGTGGGATTTACGGGTTTAGGGTGAGGGATAAAGGAGGGTTTTCGGTTTTGAGAAGATACAACCTATTGTGCTTCTTTAGCCCTTTTAGTAGCCTCCACCCAACTCGAAGGTAGAGCCATGAGGACATGGGATCAAATCTCATCCTTGAGACCACTGATAAAACACTCTCGAAAGAAAGCATCAGTCGTTCCCTCTGTTTGAAAAGCTAGGGGCTCAAAGGAAGCTATGAAGTCTTCTACTGTTCCTGATTGTTTAAACTTTGTCAAATGACCCAAATGGTTGGTGTCAGTGTCAAAGCGTTCATAAAGCTCAGTGACAAATTGTGTCCAAGTAATATACCCTTGACATGAAGTTTTTCCCCATTACCACCATTGCCAATGTTCTTGATCTAGATGGAGAACACCATACCGGAGTTTGGCCAAGTCATCTGTAATGCCGTATAAAGAGAAATAATGTTCCATTTGGGTTACCCAACTAGTGGGGTCTGAGCCATCAAATTTGGTCACATCCACCCACAGAAGGCATAGGTCACGTTGAAAGTGATGGTGTTGAAAGTTATGGGAATGGGAGGAATTGTCACCTTCAGTATTTGGAGGTGCATCAAATAAAGGGTCATATGTAGGTATCTTTAGTTTGGTTCAAAGTGATGCAAAGACAGATTCAAGCTGGGTGGTTAGTTCTTGTTTGACTTCCTCCATTGAGGACTGCATGGTTGTATTGATGGAGGCAACATTGGAACTGTGTTGTTTCACTTCTTTTTGGGTCTTGAGGAGACTAGATTGCAAGGTGTTGAAGCGAGCTTCCAGGTCTTGGCTATGGGTATGGGCCATGAGGATGGGTGAACTGAAAAGGGGTGGGTGGGGTAAAAATTTTTGCCAAAAAATGATATGGATGAATGTGATAAGGGAGAAGAGATGAATCCAATGGAATAGGTCTCAAATAATGGTGAAAAAATTTCCAGTCTTTTTTTTTTACACCTGCAAAGTTATACTCCGGTCTGAAGAATAATGTAGTGATGAAATCCCCAAGTGCTTAAGCAGTAAGAAAAGTTTAGTGATTTGGCAACCCGAACATAGTTGCGCGGCAATAGATCTTGTCTGTTTTAATTTTTTTATGTTTCTGTCCCCCAAGGGTTAGGTATTTAAGGGTTCTACAGACAAGGGTTTGCCTTGTGCTATAGCTCTCTGATATATGTACGGGGTCCAACAGTAGTACTCGACCCAATATCTCAGGGCACTAACTAAGGAGGATAGACCGTACCCTTAGCCATACTACTCGACTACCCAGGTACTAGAGAGTATCTTCCCGAGTGCTATTCTCAGTGGCACTATAGCAGTCAGGCGACCGATCGGTTTATTTAAAGAGGGCTTCAGGAAATCTAGGCCAATCCATACACAACTGTTGCTTGATGCACTACCACTCAAAGGGGTACCAACAGGGGTTACAAGGGTGGCCAACATATGTGCTCTTAAGAACCTTTTGTATTTCCTGCGTATATGAATCCTTCAACCGCGGGTTTATGCACGTAACAATAGATCTCCGTGGCTTAAAGATGCTGGAATATGTCTCTACCCTGAAAACAAAATTCCCACAATTTCTACCAAGGAAAGTGCTCTGATACCACTTGTAATATACCAGATATAAAAAGTATGCATAACAGAAATAAAATTCTAGAAATGGCAGAATAACAGTAATATAACCAGCATAATCTCGACAATAACACATAAATGATATAAGAAAAACAACAGAAATAGCACTTTGATTCAGAAATCAATGTTCACGGGCCTCTTTGAGGGGGCAACCTCTAGTCAAGCATCGCTCTATTACAATAATCTCCAAGATAGGGTTCTCATACCCTCAACCCTTATTTATACTAAATATGTCTATCAAGAGAAACATCTAGAGGAAGATCCTTCTGGAAGCGGAAGCTTCTATTAGGTCTTCTTACATCTGCCTTATTCTATTTGATTGAAAAGCCTTATTAATATTGACCTTTATTACATCCAAATATATTTCTCTACCTATGTGCGGGTTAGGACCCTAACAATAACATGGTACGTAGGGTCAAGTCCAATACCTAACTAATTGGAAACTTATTGTTGCTCTTTTTTGTACCCGAGTGATAGTAGCAGGCGACATAGTCATTCACCTGATCCACACCACCCCTCTTGCCACCTACCAAGACCAAGGTGGCACCACGATGAGACAGTCTCGTCAAAAAGTAAATATTCTCATTCTCCAAGGTTAATATATGGTCTCTTACCACAAAGTTTTATTGATAGTCATCCCACATATTAACCAACCTTTGTAACATGACTCGTTGTGCTTGCATGTTCTAACATAGAAAGAATTTTAGTAACCCACATTTCCTTAAAGCATCTAAAGTGGGAGGATCATCTAACAAAAAATTTTAATTCTCTTCATTTTCACATTCTTTCCACTCCAATATCGTTGCTTGCACCTGCCACAAACACCATTTTTAAAAAAAATCCATTCATATACAACACTCATCAAACTTTTTGCAAGAAATTGTCAAAAATACACTTAGTCTCACCTTTCCTGAGTAGACAGGGCAACTGGTAGCGATCAATTTTTTTGTTTGATGGTGTGACCAGACATGACCATACTAGATGATCTCCCCTCAACTCTACTATGGATGTGACCAATCATGATTTTCTCCTTCACATAGAGTGGCCGAACCATTCAGTCGCTTACCACAAAGAGGCTAGTCGCGACCGCACAAACTCAACAATTTTGAGTCATGCCATGAATAAATAAATGCATAAAACACAAAAATGCAATATAGGTTTTGCAATATGAAGTCTAACCTCTTGCTTGTTGGCTGAAAGGTACATGATGTGTGGTTCCATGCTTCACAATCACTACTCCAAATTTGCACAAGAAAAAGGCTCTCCAGTGTTTCACCAAGGTAAATGGGTAAAATGAGGTAAAAACCCTATTTTTTAACCACATATAACTTCATCTTAATCTTGTTCACACTATAAAAATTATATTTTTCTTTATTTTTGACTATTTATCATTTTATTTTCTCATGGAACCATATACTAACCTTATTTTTTTCAGGAACACTATCAACATAAGCTATGGAACCATTCCATGGAGTGTCTTTTAAGCTCTTTTTCAACTCCTCAAACAAGACAATATTGTCAAGTATGATTGTATTTACATGCTCTTATGATGGATTTGAAAATACTTCTACCTGGTATAAGTTTATCCCTTTTTCATGCCAGATGAACTATTTACGAAAAAGGAACACCCTATCCCTTCTGATTAGGAGAGTTCTCCTTCACAATGTTTTAAAAATTTTCAGTCCCAGGAGACTAAAATTTATGATAAAAGTACCCCCATGGATTCTTCTTTAAGTTTTTTAGACTCCCTAAAACTAAAAACACTAGCAAGCACAAACCTATCTATGCTCAAGAAAAATCCATAGATAAGTATATAGAGTTTTCTTTATGACCTTTTCAAACTCTCTAAATAAGAAAATGCCATCGTGTTTTCCTTCTTTGGACTCGTTAAATTTACATCGAAGGACCCATTCATGGGACCGAACCTTTCCTTCCTCGATTTTGTTAATAATATGTCGAGGGAATCATCAGAAAATGAGCTATAACGAGCATCTTTTATCCTCCTCTAGTTCGTAAAAACAGAAAGAGGTACTCACCTATCATGGTGGGGAATTTTTAGAGGATCTTTCCATATTCTTGTCTTCATTAACTGGAAGTTGTCATTACTTTGTGCCACCCTTGAACAATGAACATGTTTTATCACCTCATGCAATAGTTGAGTTATCCATTTTCTCTCATTTGACCACCATTCCCATCATTGTGTCACGTTTCCCTCATCGGTCCATGAACAATTATTATGGTCATCACTTGACTTAATGTTGTAGAGTCAAGCCATTTGTCATGCATACTTGTTCAAGGGAAGTCATACATACATCAGTCACCTATCGTCCCTTTTTTATTGTTTATCACTACATTCGCTATGTCAGTCATGATCCACTATTATCATCCGTCTTTTCCCATTTCACGTCGATTGATGGAGAATACATCAAGGCCCTCCTTCGACAGATTTCATCCTGTAGACTTCAGCTCATTATCCAGGATTGAAATCTAGAAACCCTTCAGTACCCTGGGACTTGCAAACATCAGTGACATGTCTCCTTGCATTTCGATAGTGGGTTTACATCATTGGATCATGTCAAATGAATCTATGAGTGTTTGACGTCAAATCGTTTATTCACACTTCATAGATTGTACTAGGTATCTTGGGTTCCATCATCATCATCGGTGGATTCCCTCATGTTTTTTAACGGTATACATCAATGATCGGTAATCATACGGTTTCTACAATTCCTAACTTCAACTCTTTTATTCACATGTCATAGAGTCATACCATTTGGATTACGGATGAAGACCTTAGGGAATATTGCTCTCTTGTTCCCTGATACTCTTTCCCAAGTTGTGATGGAGATTATTTATGATCACTTCACCCGTTTCTCACTGCTTTGTGTGATTTCACATAGATCCACTTTTGTACTTGGTCATGGCTATGTTTTCACTTGCATATTTCATGGATCCATAATGTATACTTTCATGGCCATGAATCGAGTAATGTTTGTTTTCTAATAGATTCACGGTGTACTTTTTTTGGCCATCACTCGTGTCATGCATAGATACCTAGTGTATTATGGTGTCTATGATATCATCTATCTTACCGAGCATGGGAATTCCTTCCTTGGGGATCCTTTTTGCAGGACTGGTGGTGCTCTTTTTTAGGCTCCTTGCCCACAACTCTACACCTTTTATTGGTAAAGTATTTCAGCCATCAAACACCTCTTCTGAACTCACACTTTAGAGGGCATCTGTTATATCATTATTCACCTCCTAACCGGTGAGAGATCATCTCATAGAGGTCACCTACCCAATTCATACATACTTCCTCATCGTCCCATTGAGTTTATATCCTAATATCCCTTTGGTCTCCCTTGTCATTTCTCAAGCCCATGAATGAAGGGGTTGGTTGCCCTTTCTATACTTCCAAGTCATGATCGGGTCTCTTTGTCTGTGTACTTAGGTCATGATCGAGCCTAGAATCTCCCTTTTTTATATATGCTTGGAATGGATGAGACCTCTATTTGATTTCTTGGGGTTTAGTCTTAATAAGTCTTCCCCTATAAGCCTAAATATTTTATCCCATTAACCATATGGACTTTTCTCTAAATTCGTATAAGAACCAATCCATTTCCATGGGAAAAGGGAGAAACAACTAGCAAACTTACTATGGCGTTTTGGTGGCAAGGTGTGGGAAAGGAGCTTGGAGGAAAGATATATATTTAGTTTAAACATGTAAGTTGTAATATTACTTACTTGATTAATATAATATATGTTGGATGTTTCCCTCTAAATGATTGTTCATATAATTTTGTGTGTTCATTGGTACATAATTGATATATTTTTATATCATGACATAGCATCAAGTTTAGAAGCATCCTTTTCTCCTATCTTTGTTCCTATATTAGGTATAGGAAGAGACTAAGGGAGCTCAGCTCCTTGAGGGTATAAAATCCCTACAACAGGGCTGCTCCCCTTATCTCAAAGCCTCTTCTTTCTTTTCACGGTGCTTCATCATGTAAATATCTGATGTATATGAAAAGCATTCAAAACTTTATTCACTTGGAATTTTCAAGTATTCTTCTTCTCTCCCCCTATATTAATGCACTTTGAAGATATGTGAATAACCGTGGAGTAGAAACTACTCCAATTCTCTATCATAGATACTCAAAAGTTTCCCCTACAAGCGGTTTGTTGAAGATATCTACAATCTTCTCTTTTGTCCCAATGTACTCTAGCTTGATGCTCTTCTCTATAGCTTCTTCCCATAGAAAGTGATACTTGATCGGAATGTGTTTCATCTTGGAATGCATCACTGGATTATTTCTATACCAATGGAACTGATGATTTCACAAAGTATTGAAATGGGCTCATCATATACCACTTGTATATCCTACAAGCTCTGCTTCATCCAAAGAACTTGAGTGCAACATGCTATTGTTGCAACACATTTATATTATTTTGTGGATAAAGATACTGATGAATTTTTATTTCTTAGCCATGATACCGGACTCTCACCTAAGTAGAAGGATGCTCCACTTGAACTTATTCTATCGGCAATGCTACCTTCCCAATATAAATTTATGTAGGCTACCAAAGATATATAATTCCCTTTCGGATACCATAATCCAAAAACTTTGGTTTCTTTGAAATATATGAATATTCTCTTTACTTCCATAACATGTGTTTCTTTCGGTGTTGCTTGAAATATAACAATGTGTCCAACTTCTTGCATCACATATGGTCTCAACGTTGTCACTGTTATAGCAATATTTTCCTCACCATTGCTATCTTGCACAGAGGGCCTTTTTCCATTTCCCTATGTAGACTTATCATCCCTTTTTTGATGAATCCAGAGCTAAAACATACATTTTCCACATATACGCTCCCTATTGTTGGAGTTACTTCACACACACCTAGGATTTATTTTTCCTAAGGTTATTCCTTGTTTATTAGGCATAATTAGTCATTATCTAGTCTCTTATATTTTAGGGGAGAATATTCCACCTGGAAAATATTCTCTTTCAGTTGACACTTCCGTTTGACTAGTTGAGTTGAATTTAGATGTTGCATTGGTTTTGTCACCATACAACATTGGGATAATCACCAACTCACTACTGTTTGTTCAATCAATTAACTAAAGACTAGTTGACTAGTTAACTCAGCTAGGTGGTAGTTCACTCCCGTAACTGCCTAAGAGACTAGACTAGGTGGCAGTTTACTCTTGAAACTATTGATGTGTGTCCAGATCAATCTAGACCACCACTATGTCTCATTAGTTACTCATTTATTCTATATATATTGTAAATTATTCACTCTTTGAATGTGGAATATGGTTAATGAGAATTTTTCCATTCTTTCTATCTTGCTTCTTCTTTCTCAATTTCTCTCTGCAAATGTGTGTAGTATTTTCTAGCTAGATATATTATGTGCAGGTTTAATGCATTTACATGGTATCAGAGCCAACAGACTGCTAAGAAAAATCTACACCAAATCATTTTTTGCAGGTACAAAAGATTGAAGACAACAAAAGATGGATTATTTGCCAGAAATAATTCTCATGCCTCATAACTATTTGGAATGGAAGCCAAAAAAATTTCTTCTGCTAAGATGCAAAGGCTTATACCAAATAACCATGGCAATGGAAGTAGAGTCTGATTCTGTCGATGAGAATAATGACTTTCTCAATAGACAAGATATGGCCATAGGAAGTATCGGCATGTCTATTTCTCCTGAACCTTTTCATCAAGTATATGAAGAATCACAAGGATTAACTCCAAATGAATTATGGACCAGATTGGAGGTTCTATTTGGGAATAAATAATATTGTGAAGAGTTCATGCAGGAGGTCGAACAGATAGAGCCAGAAGAGAAGCCATCAGAAGATCAAGCCTCTTATTATGAAGAGTCTTCTACAAACGTTTTTGTAGAAATTAGTATTCCAATAATTGAATATGATGTCTACTCGATTTCAAATTTATTTTCTGAAATTCATGTGGAAGATATATGGCATGCATCTCAGGAGTCACATGCAGACATTGTTGCATGCACCATGCATGCATCTCAAGAGACAAAAAGGGAGCCATGCACATCATACGCTATTCTGATATGTTATGAGAAAAAATTTCAAACACAAATTGGATATTTTAATTCCTCTCAGGAAAATATCCAATTTCAAAAAAAAATCGTCCGAAATGGAGTCCGGAAAGTGAAGTTATGATCGTTTCAAAATCAACAAAATTTCAGCATTTTTTCGAAAACGGTCGTACGGTTTTCAAAATTTCATCCAAAATTTATTTGGATATTATTCATTACAAGAAGAAAAAGTGGATATGTGTGGAAATATAAATGATGCATATACTTCATCAGATCCGTACAAACATCTACATTTTCAACAAAATCTTCAAAGAGCACAAACTTGCACAATTGCGAGGTCTTCTTGGAGTGAAGGACATGGTTGCTTAGCAACTGCCTTTTGTTCCTTATCATTTTTTGTTTTATGAATTGTAATTTGAGGGGGGGTTTTGTTCCCATGATGTTTTCCCTCTTTCCTCGTTTAGTTTAGTGTATCTTTTATATTTGGGTACCTAACATGGCCTCGTAGTCGGGACCCATTCTTTATTTTCACCATAGTGATGCTCAGGGGGGGTGTTGGAGTTACTTCACACACACCTAGGATTTATTTTTCCTAAGGTTATTCCTTGTTTATTAGTCATAATTAGTCATTATCTAGTTTCTTATATTTTAGGGGAGAATATTCCACCTGGAGAATATTCTCTTTCAGTTAACACTTCAATTTGACTAGTTGAGTTTAATTTAGATGTTGCATTGGTTTTGTCACCATGCAACATTGGGATCATCACCAGCTCACTACTCTTTGTTTAGTCAGTTAACTAAAGACTAGTTTACTAGTTAACTTAGCTAGGTGGCAGTTCACTCCCGTAACTACCTGAGAGACTAGACTAGGTGGTAGTTTACTCTTGTAACTGTTGGTGTGTGCCAGATCAATCTAGACCACTACTATGGATCATTAGTTACTCATTTATTCTATATATATTGTAAATTATTCAATCTTTGAGTGTGGAATACGGTTAATGAGAATTTTTCCATTCTTTATATCTTGCTTCTTCTTTCTCAATTTCTCTCTACAAATGTGTGTAGTATTTTATAGATAGATCTATTCTGTGCAGGTTCAACACATTTACACATATCAGTTATACAAGATGCATATATGCTTGCTTCTCCACTGAAGCTTGCGTATATCAGGATTTGTGCCAAAAAATACAAAATGAGGTCTGGTTTCCATGTCACAATAGGAGATCTTTGATCCTTGGCCTTCCATATACTAGAAATGTTCCAACTCAGCCCTTCAATTGCATTATGAAGGATATAAGAGAACAATTTCGATCTATGGAAAATAAGAGAAAGCATTCAAATTTGAGAGAAAATTTACTCTAGAGAAATTACTTCATATTGAGTCTGCATCTCTTTGTCCCTCAAGTCTGAACACGGTGTTCAGCCCCCAAGCTCTTTCTCTATTGCTAAGAGGATCTCATTGCCTCTTTTCTATGAGCTTGCCTTTGGTGGAGGATTGAAGTGATGGGGACCCAGTTGGAAGGAACTTGGTTTCTTGGTTTCAAATCATGCCGACATGAAAGTTTGTAACGTTGACGCTTCTGCTGATCAATTATTAATAGAAATATTCCTTTCCCGTCCTATTGGCATCTCGCAAATATATGATTATTATCCATGGGCATGTTTGCAATGTCTATTAATGGATTATGCTATCTGATGTGATAACTCATTTTATATCATCACTATATACTTGCTTCGCTTGTTTGTTGAGAACTTCTTGAAGGTATAAAGATTTGGGTCAAAGTGCTCAATGGTGGAACATCATCAAACGTTGGATCGAGGTAGGCCTCTTTCTTGTCTTGCACATTAGTCTATATAGCATATGTTGGAATTGAGTTGATTTCTGTAGTCACATTTGTCTGTTGTGGTTTACCCTTGTCCATAGAGAGTTTTTCCCTTGTAATAGAAATGACAACTCCACTGGGGAGATATATTCCTTCTAAGGGTTGAAGTGCTTTTTCTTCTTACATTTCTCTTTTTCCCTTGTGTTTCTTGTCGTATCACTGCTTGACAGATCTTGTTCACTCTTGAGTCTGAGTTTTCATCCTTTTCCCCTTGCTTGGCCTTGTTTTAAAGAACATACACCCTTTTTTCCTTGACAGTCGTGTATACATGCTTGTTGTCTCACTGCAAGAAGCGTATATATTCTATGTTATCCTAAACATTCACATATACCACTTTCCCTTGCTTGTTTGCTTGGTTGAGTGACTGTTGGGTAGGATTCAAAGATTTCTGAGCCTTCTTAGGTCTCTGTAGTGTTTGTTGAGATTATCTGGGATGACAAGAAACCTGTTTGGAGTTAAGTTTTTGGGCGTAGTCTTTCTCTTTGTTTTCTATTTTTAATTTGTCCTTGGCTTCTGGGTTGTTTTCTTGGTTTCCTGGTATTTTTCTTGAGTTACTGCTTTTATACATAGTAGAATTCATATGTCAAGTTGTTTATCAGTGCATGCATTTTCTTTTTAAAATATTGAAAATACAAAAAATAGGCATTTTGCATTGGTTGGCATTTTTGTCTTTGAATTTTTATCGTTAGCTTAGCACATTTAGCGAAAGATTGTATTTTACTTCTGAATTATAGATTTGAAATTGAAGACTGCACTGTTTTTATTAGCATATCATTCATTGAAAAGTTAAAGATAGACTTTGCATTATATCCATATTTATTTTATGGCAGAGTCATAACACCATGAGTTTCACTTCCATACCTTTTTGAGTAACCACAGCCAATAAAATTTACGCTTTAAACTAAAATTGATTAGTCACAATTTTATTTTTTAGGGTGCACAAACTAGCCTAGGATTTAGTGCCTTGGAATAGGATCTTGTGAGTAAGCTTCTCCAAGGAAATTAAATCAACATATGTGTCTGAGACAAGGAGTTGAGAAGTCCATTGTATAATCGG
Source organism: Picea engelmannii (assembly GCA_009831015.1). Lineage (NCBI taxonomy): Eukaryota > Viridiplantae > Streptophyta > Pinopsida > Pinales > Pinaceae > Picea > Picea engelmannii. Next base: position 741,517 of record ML777558.1, on the reverse strand, counting down.
TAATATTAAGAGGCTCCTCTCACACCAGAGTTAATCACGAGGTTGCGCGAAGTTAGTTGAATGGATAACTGATCCGGATTATTTTCGGCATGAAATGAGAGTGGAGATATAACAAATAAATGCACAGAGATACAGTAATACATGATTTCTATTAATGAAAGAAATGTACAGAGACTGTAAAAATATACAGTGAAAGACTCGCTAGAATGGTGGCAGCTTATCTCTAAGAAGAGATGTGACGGCTACTCACATTCACAAGAAGATGATTACAATGAGGCTCTGGAGGCCTTTTTACAATAAGCAGGAATGCCAAAAACCCTAGACATCCAAAAAACCTAACCCTAGGAGATGAAGCACCAAAAGTCATGTGAGCCCTATTTGGGTAAGTTGGTGCATCAACTTCCCGGGGTCGTAACTTTTGCATACGACCTCCATTTTAGGCATATGATAGCTCGTTGGAAAGATCTATTCGAGAAATACAACGCTTGAGACAAAATAACATCATAGATACTATTTTGCGAGAGAAACATACCCAAAAAAGACATCGTTTAGGGCCTCAAAATGGCCCCAGAAGTTCAGGACCCGAAAAAAACTGCTAAAAATAGTAAATTACCAGAAATGCCAGAAAACTGTTTTGAGCCAGATGGAAAGGTGGGAGACCACTGATACCCATCTGGATCAATAAACCCTGGATACTCACCTAGCGTCAGAGATATTTCTGTGGATTTATTCATATTTGGGGATCTTGCTAGTGCCCATACCTCTGTGAGAGGCGATGCTTTCAAGGTTTCAGGCTTTGCCACCCTACCCATACGGTGATCCGAACTTATGACTTCTCTCCTGTGCAACAATTATACAATGGTTTATTAGTTTCTTGACTTAGGTATCTTATAGGTTACTTGTAGGGGTTATTTTTCTTGTACCATGAGTCAGATATGGGTCGGACAACACACAACCTTTATGGAGGATTACCTCTCTGGGGGGATCTGACCGACTGGTTATTAAGCCTACGAGGGCCCTTATAATTGATTCTGCTACCTCCAAAATTTAGCAGGGAGTCTCAAGTCCCTCTTGGATGAGACATACCTTCTTTAGTGAGGGAGGCCACTCAACCACTTTAGCCCGTTTGCATGCATATAGGCCACTTGAATTTTTTGGTATGCTCTTTGACTGCTAGTTGGCCTTAGGAGTCTATATTGAGTCTTCATTATCATGGACAGTGGATTTCCTTTTTCTCCCTCATTTACTGCTACCCCCCCCATGATGTCCACTCATTTCATGGGGATGGAACCTTCAACTTCACATTATGGCATGTAGAATTATGTTACTCATTCAATGCCTTGGGTATCTAATCATTTTTCTCATGGTATGTATGATATGTCTTCGCACTTTCAATCCTTTGTCTCACCTCCTTATGTGAATACAAGTTTTGGATCTGGGGGCATGATGCCTCCTTCTTATCCCTCTCCATTTGGTGGGAGTCACATCCTTCAAACACCTCCTACGGTAGGAGGTTGGAATCTCCCTTCCTATGAGTCCACTATGTGAGAAGTAAGTGCCCAACTATGCAATCATTCTACTTGTTACACTCTGTCCACTTATCCTTGTTCCACTATGTCGGTTCCTACAAACACGTTTCCCATGGTGGACCTTTGTCAACCCTCTGTTGTTTCATCCGGGGAGAATTATTTTTATAGTATGGGAAACCCACCTCATGAAATTCCTTTGTCTGGGGGAAACATATATCCTCACATGACTAACCCTTGTCATGTCACTTTCACTTCGCAAGTGACTTTCTCAATGTCAATGCCCTTACAACCCTTTATGTATCAGTATGGAGGAGGATACTATCATGTTGGATAGGGTGTAAACAAGGATCCTTCCTAGCCTGCAATTTCTCAAAACCAATCTTTCCTTGGATCTTGGTCTCAAATGCTGCAATTCACCACTGCCACAAGTTCAGTCACTGTGTCATACTGGCGTTATATCACCAACCTCTGCTAGTCATGTTGGATATTGGTCAACAACCTCTCCGAGTCATGTTGAAGACCTGCAACCAGCCATTGCAAGTCATGTAGGGGTCACATGTCTGGTCACTGCTAGTCACACTACACATTCATCACCAACCTATGCTAGTCATGTTGGGGATTCATCACCAATATTTGCTAGTCATGTTGGGGATTCATCACCAACCTATGTTAGTAATGTTGGGGATCCATCACCAACCTCTCCTAGTCATGTTGGAGATTTTATACTAGCCTCTGCAAGTCATGCTGGTAGCATGTCACTAGCCACTGCAAGTCATGTTAGGGGCATTCATATGATTGAGAAGCCTATACATCTCAGACGTAAGCATAGATTCCTTTGCAGGACTTGCGAAGGAAGTCACCTTACTCGTTTGTGTCTTGTTACTACTGGGGTACCAAAAGTGTGGGGCTCACCTAAGGGCCCTTTGGGTTCTGAGGCATCTATGGTTTCATAACACTCTGTTCCTTCTTTGGTTGATACAACAATCATGCCAATACAATCTTCGGCTGACACCTCTTTTCCTTTAGGGGTTGATGCATCCTTTGACCTTGTTGTCTCACATCCCATTCAACCTGTGGTCGTGTCAATGCAATATTCAACCGACACCTCTCCTATGTTAGGGGGTGATGCATCTCTTGACCTTGTTGTCTTTCATATTGTTCAACCAGTGGTCATGTCGATGCAATCTTCTACTAACAACACTCGTGTTTTTTGGGGTGATGCACCTCTTGACTTTTTTGTCTCACAGCCTATTCAAGAAATGGTTGAGGAAGTGGTCCTATCAATGCAATCTTCGATCGACCCCACTCTTCTCTTGGAGAGTGACAAGTCTAAAGAGGCAGTCGTGCCAATGCAATTTTTGGTTGATCCGGCTCTTCTTGTTATGGTTCTATACCTTTTATGCCATGTCCTTATCATTTCTAGTACTTCACTTTCTGAACAAGAGAGAGTTTTACTTCAGATAAATCTTACTAAAGAATTTGCCCCCCATGAGTTGATCAAGGAGGTCGTCGATTCGGGGAATCAGATACCAGTTTTTGACTGTGATTTTATTCAGAGCCTGATAATCAATGCAAAGTCTCCAAGTTCCATATTTCTTTTGTACCAACATGATTGGGCTCCTGCAAGGTGATGCGCTATGTGCCCTGTTAGCACTCTGTAATTTGCCCAAGGCTATGGAGGCAGTCACAGAGGCAACATCAAAACCGCTTTGAGTCAGGGACCTAGCCCTCCGAGACTCAGAGAGGGATCTCTCTATCAAATTTAGATTTGTTTGAAATAGGATATTAGGCTAGTTATGCAGAATAGGTTATGTTCTTGGATATTTTTGTAGATTGGTTGGAAAATGTTTCACGCTTCCATTGGGCTATGGGGTCTGTTCATAAAGATAGAGATCAAAGAACAGTTTATAAGAAGTATTTTCACAGGGTGAGATAATGAAACTATTGGATTATTTGGGAATAGGTGATGGATTATCAGAAACGGTGAGATTATCAATCATAGTAAAGAAGCATTTAAGAATTTCTTCACTACAACATCGGAAGACAAACATTTAGATTTTTAAAAGTCAGAAAACATTGTATGCAAAGATAAATCCTATAACTTCAAATCCTTTTAAAATATCAGACAGACAACACAATGATAACAAAGGTAGATACACATTCAACTATGAGGGAAAAACTTCACCAATAGCTAACATGTAGGAATCCTGTGAAACATTTCTTTATATTTCTGGAAAATCTCTTGATAGAAGTTACAGTGGTCACAATCTACCTGGGCGTGAGCTCCCCCTGCACATTTGATTCCATACAATATATAAAAAATACTCTCCTCAGGTTCTCGAGGTCTAATTCAACCACCTCGGCCAAAAATAGCAAGAAATCCCCAAAAATCTGGAACTGTCCACGATGAAAGACGGGCTGAATTTATGCAAAAAAAGGGGTCTGAACAGACATCTGTTTATCTTTAATGATGACACCTGGGGAAAAAATGAAAGAGTTTATTGTATATGGGAATGTTATAGACAAAAACCTCCTTCGGTTTCTCCAAATCCGCCTCCATCTAACTGAAACATCTCCTGCAAAATCAGGACTGCAACAGGAAAGTGAAAAACTAAAAAAATGGGCCTCGAAGATGGCTTTGATTCTCCTTGGAAATGGCACCTGTGAAAAAACTGAGAGAGGTTGTTGTTATTCAGCTCATGCTGATAAAAACCCTCTCTCGGATTTTGAAAATCCATCTTCATTTTCCCAGAATCGCCTTTGAAAAAATATTGGTCAAGACTGGTTGTTTTGAGTTTTGGGGGGAGGGCGG
>ML777558.1:708743-725192 GCA_009831015.1 Picea engelmannii | reverse complement strand
ATGTCATCTTTAGGCCATTAAACCTCCTAGTCTCCTATATATACCAAGGAGACATTTTCATTTTGAATCATCGTGTACTTGAACATTTAAGTGGGGTAAAAGGAGGTTTCCCCCTCAAAGAGGCTTATTATCTGATATTATCTCTTTTTCAAGGCCTTGAGTACTTTTCTTGAGGTTTTTCTATGCTATATTGATGTTTGGTTCTTAACACAACATGCTGGAGCTTGGTGGTAGCAACAGTGGCACTGGGTTCCGTGTCAATGATCTGTCTTCCCCTTTCTGGTTCTGACTTAGAGTCAGAACCTGTAGTTGATTTAGAGGCTTTCACTTCAGCCACCAGTGTCTTCTTTGAGTTGAAGTCAGCAGTGTTATGCCAAGGGATCTTATGGAAGTCACACCACTTCCTAGTATCTTTCTTTGTCTTTCTGGTGTCCTTCTTTGCTTGCGGCTTGGACTGGTTGTCATGATATTGTATATCCTTTCTCTATCCTTTTTTCTATGGGTTGGGACAACCCTTTCCTAGATTTTGTTGTGAGGGGTTCCCCGACCCAAATTGTCATGTATTTTGTTTGAGCTTCTGCTTGATTTTGACGATATATCGGTAGGCCACACCCAAGGATGAGATGTCTAGAAATTTCATTTCAGTCGGGATGTATCTATGCAGAGAACCATGATACTTGAGCACCAGATGTCGCTCTGAATATTTGATACCCAACTTGGTGTGCAAGGTATGGAAGATATTTATGAAATATGGCACTACTTGGTCTCTTTCTTGCTGCAGTGTGGTCCATTTGGTATACAAGTCATCATAATTTTGAACAAGGTAGTATTGTTCCTTAATAGCATCCCTGAAGGATTCCTAGGTGTCTGTGACTATAAATAATGAGGGTTCCTTTGTTTCCTTTTTCTCACAGAAATTTTCCCACCAATCATTGACACGGGGAATGGCTTTGAGGAGTGAAAAAGTAATATTTTCTCTATTCGACAGGAAAATACCCTTCTAGTAGATTCAACCACTTGTCTACACCATTTGCGTCTATCTGAACTTCAAACATAGGAATATCGAAGTTTATTTGTACCTTGAAGGGGGCGGTGCCTCCGCTCGAAGAAGATGTGTCACCTGTTGGTAGTTGCCGAAGGATTTGCGCAAAATTATCCATCATCTCGTTCTTCTATTGCATGAGGGATTCCTCAATCAATAGTTTGAAAGGATATCCTATCCCGTCACCTTTCTTTTCTCCTTCCATGAGACGTCGCTTGGGTGTGTGAGAGTTTTTTTCCTCAAGAGAAACAAGATCGAGACCTAACTCTTTGTACTCTGACCTTGTTGGGGATATGCATTAAGACGATAAGGAGCAGACCGCTCTGATACCAATGATCCGGATTTTATGAGTAGAATGAAATGACTACAGATTATTACCAGATGCTTAACACAAAATAATAGAGATACAGTAAAACTGGTTTTCTATTCAATAAGGAAATAAGTTGAAACTGTAAAATGCAGTGGAAAACAAGCTTGCTGGAATGGTGGTGGCTTATCTCTCAGAAGAGATGTGACGGCTGCATTCATTCACAAGAAGATGAATACAATGAGGATCTCAAGGAATTTTTACAATAAACAGGAGTTTCAAAAACCCTAAACATCCAAAAACCTAACCCTAGGATATGAAGCTCCAAAAGTCATGTGGGCCCCGTTTGGGTAAGTCAGTACATCAACTTCCCGGGGTCATAACTTTTGCATATGATCTTGATTTTAGGCACATGATAGCCCATTGTAATGATATAAAAGAGGACTAGAACAATTGCCCAAAATTTCATGGTGAAATTTTGCGATCGCAACATACCCCAAAAAATGTCGTTTAGGGCCTCAAAATGGCTCCGGAAGTTTAGGACCCAAAAAACTGCTAAAAATAGTAAATTATCAAAATTGTGAGAAAGTTGTTTTAAGCCAGCTGGAAAAGGTGGGTGGCCACCGATATCCACCTACATCAATCTTCCATCCTTAGGAAGCAATGCTCTCCATTGTGTTGATTTCCCCCATCGGACGAGGAAATTTCTGCTAAATTTGGCCCCGGCTGAGCCACTTGCCTTGGTGTAGGAGCTTCCCTGCTTTGACGACTCGATAAAGCTAGATCCTTTATTGTCAAGTGCCCTTGATCTATGTGTCCAAAATATGATCACTGGATGACTGTTGTATGAAGTTGGGGTTGAGCTCTGTTGGTGTCAGCTATTCTGCTACGTCTGAGGTGTCCAATAATGGCGGGAAATAAGGCCGAAGGAGGTCCACATTGAACACTCGATGCAAGCCAAGGAAAGGAGGAATGTTGAGCACAAAAGAATTATCCCCCACAGCCTTGGTGATGGTGTACGGCCCATACCGGAGTGGGCAAAGCTTCCGATGGGGTCCTGTAAGGCGTTCTTTCTACAAGTGCAACCAAACTTTGTTGCCCACCTGAACCCGTTGTTGATCATGGCATTGCTTGTACTTGTCATTGGACTTCTATAGGATATCCTGAACCTATTGGTGGATGTGTTGGATCCTCTCAATGAACCCAGTGGCTTTGTCATCCTTAGTTGGATAAGGAGAGGAGTCGGTCGAGGTGATCGCAAGGGGAAGTGCAACATCTATGGGACCTAATGGTTGGAATGCCAACCCCACCTGAAAGGGGTTGTGGCTAGTTGAGTTATGCAGGGCTCGGTTGTAGCTATGTTGGACATAGGGAAGACTCTCATTCCATTTTTGAGGGTTCTTGGAATTATACATGCGCAGGATATGCATAATCATTCGATTTACAACCTCAGTTTGGCCATATGTCTGGGGGTGGAAGGTTGTGGATTTGGTGAGCTTGGTGTCCAGCAGTGACCAGAGGCTCGAACAAAATGTGTTGAGAAATTGACTATCCTGATCTGAGACAATGGTTTGTGGGATTCCAAAATGTACTCAGACTCGTTCAAAGAAGAGCTTGGCAGTGGCTTATGTTGTGATTCTCTTCTTGCAAGAAATCAGAATCACCATCTTAGAAAAGCGATCAACAACCACAAAAACAAAGTCATTTCCCCGCTTGGTGGATGGGATGCCCGACATGTAGTTCATTGAGAGGTATTGCCATGGCTTGTCAAGTATAGGAAGAGGGGTGTACAAGCCCTATTTCTTAGTGGTTGGTTTGGCAATAGTGCAGGCAATGCAAGACCTGATATACTTGTTGACCTCCTGTCGAGGTTTCGGCCAGTAGAAATGTTTTTGTAGCATTGCCACTATCGTTTCAATGCTGAAGTGTCCTACCACATGGCTGTGGTGGGATTCCCATATAATCTTTGCTTGCTCACTTGATGGAACACATATATGGCCCAATTGACACAACAACCCATCCCGAAGATGGAAATTATTGACAACTACCTTTGCACCCAACATTTGGTAGGTGGTGGCGAAGTTCGGGTCTATCTCATAGAGTTGGGGCTATCTATAGGTCTCATGGCTGTAGGAGTCTAGCATTATGGTGAGTGCCGTGACTGGTGGTTTGCTGAGTCAGTCAACAACGTGGTTGGTGCTTCCTATTTTATACTTGATGTTGAGGTGGAATTGCTACAAGTATGTGGACCACTTTTGATGGTGGTCATTTTGCAATTTTCCTTATGTTTGCATGAACTACAGTGGCTTATGATCAATGTGGATGACTGTCTCCCTCCCAAGAATGTAATGTCTCCACTGGCGGAAGGCTTGCACAATGGAGTGCATTTTTTTGTTTGTAAGTAGGGTACTTACAGACAACATCTGATAGTGTCATACTATGATAGGCCACGGGGTGGTTGTGCTGTGTGAGAACGACACCCACATCATAGTCTGAAGAATCAGTCTCAATCTCAAAGGGATATTGCAGATATGGTAGTGAAAGTACTATGGCTGAGCACAAGTGTTGCTTCAAATCATCGAATGCTTGTTGTTAGGGCTGGCCCCATGCAAATTTCTCCTTACCACCACCCCTAGTTATTTGGTTGAGGGTCCATGCAATATGGGAGAATCCTAACACAAACATGCGGTAGAAATTGGCAAGGCCCAAGAAGCTCTGAAGTTCAGTGAGTGTGGTTGGGGCTGGCTAGTCACGGATGACTTGGATCTTGGCTGGATCCACATGTAATCCATGTTGATCAATGATGTATCCTAGGTAATGGACCCTGTCCATGCCAAAGGATCATTTTTCCAAGTTGGCATATAGCTTGTGCTGCCACAGGGTGTGCATAACCTGCTAAATATGCTGCAAGTATTCGGCCCAAGTCTTGCTGTAAATGAGAATGTCATCTAGATACACCACTACAAAAGTATTGGTGAATGGTCATATGATATCATCCATCATCCTCATGAAAGTGGTTGGATCATTTGTTAGACCAAAGGGCATGACCAACCATTCAAAAAGGCCTTCCTTTGACTTGAAGACGGTCTTCCATACATCAGTCTATTCTATCGGAACATCGTGGTAGCCAGACTTCAGATTAATCTTACTAAAGTATTTGGCCCCCATGAGTTGATCAAGGAGGTCATCGATTTAGGGAATCATATATTGATTTCTGACTATGACTTTATTCAGAGCTCAATAATCAATGCAAAGTCGCCAAGTTCCATATGTATTATGTACCATCACAATTGGGCTTCCGCAAGGTGATGATCTGGGATGAATGTGTCCCTTATGGAGAAATTCTTGGATCTATCGCTTGAGATCCTCATTTTCTAAAAGAGAGCAGTGATGGACTGGCCCATTGGGAAGTGGTGTGTCAGGGGTTAGTTCGATGGGGTGCTTGACCTAGCAGTGCAGAGGTACCCTGGTAGGTGAGGAGAAGATATCCAAGTATTCTTCCATGACCTTATCTACTTGCTTCTGTTGTGTGGAGAGGTCAGCCATAGAGACCCTGGATGTGGCTATGATTTTTCTCTCATTCTGAGAGAAAATCATGAAGAAGACAAAATTCCCCATATGAGAGATGAACTTCCTGCATTTCTTAGTGGAGGTCAAGGAAATAGCACTAGGTGGGATAGCCTCGGGTATCCTGTATAATTTCCTGTTCAGAGTAATAATAACACTACGAGGCCTAGAATCACATACAACATGACATTTCCATAAACAAGGTTGGCCCAAAAGAAAATCACAAACTTCGAGAGGAGCAACATCGCACAATACCTCATCTTCAAAGGGCTTGATGTTGTACGACAGTCGAAACTGTTGGCTAACGTGGAGATTGCTTCCTTGGCGGAGCCATCCAATGGTGTAGGGTTGTGGGTGTGATGTTGTCAGCAGGGCTAGCTACTTGATGATCTCTGCTGAGATGAGGTTCTTCTGGCTACCACTATCAATGATGAAGTGCAGCGGGGTGCCTTTTACCCACATCTGTGAATGGAAGAGGCGCTCTCCTTCTTTTGTCTTATTTGGTTCACCATGTTGGAGCTTGGTGGTAGCAATGGTGGCATTAGGTTCTGTGTCAATGATTTATCTTCCCCTTTCTGGTTCTGACTCAGAGTCAGAAACTGCACCTGATTCAGAGGCTTTCACTTCAGCCACCAGTGTCTTCTTTGAGCGACAGTCAATAGTGTTATGCCAAGGGATCTTATGGAAGTCGCACCACTTCCCGGTATCTTTCTTTGTATTTCTAGTGTCCTTCTTTGCTTACGGCTTGGACTGGTTGTCTTGATACTATCCATGTTTTCTCTATCCTTTCTTCTATGTGTTGGGGGCACCATTTCTTGGCTTTTGTTGTGAGGGGTTCCCCGACCCAAATTATCGCATCTTTTGTTTGAGATTCTGCTCGATTTTGATGACATATCGGTAGGCTGAGCCCAAGGATGATATGTCCAGAAATTCCATTTCAGTTTGGATATATCTATGCAGAGCACCGCAATACTTAAGCACTAGATGTCACTCTGAATCTTTGATACCCAGCTTGGTGCACAAGGTATGGAAGATATTTGTGAAATCTGGCACTTCTTGGTCTCTTTCTTGCTGCAGTGTGGTCCATTTGGTATACAAGTCATCATAACTTTTGACAGGGTAGTATTGTTCCTTAGTAGCATCCCTGAAGGATTCCCAGGTGGCTGTGACTGTAAATAATGAGGGTTCCTCTATTTCCTTTTTCTCACAGAAATTTTCCCACCAATCTTTGACATGGGGAACAACTTTGAGGAGTGCAAAAGTAATATTTTCTCTATTCGAAAAGTTATGGATAGAAAAATACCCTTCCAGTAGATTCAACCACTTGTCTACACCATATGCATCTATCTAACTTTCAAATATAGGAATATTGAAGTTTATTTTTACCTTGAAGGGGGCAGTGCCTCTGCTCGAAGAAGATGCATCGCCTGTTGGTAGTCGCCGAAGGATTTGCGCAAAATTATCCATCATCTTGTTCCTGTGTTTCATGAGGGCTTCCTCAATCAACAATTTGAAAGGATATCATGTCCCGTCACCTTTCTTTTCTCCTTCCATGAGAGGTCACTTGGGTGTGTAAGAGATTTTGTCCTCAAGAGAAACAAGCTCGAGACCTAACTCTTTGTACTCTGAGCTCGTTGGGGACATGCATTAAGATGACAAGGAGAAGACCGCTATGATACCACTGATCCGTATTTTATGAGCAGAATGAAATGACTACAGATTATTACCAAATTCTTAACATAGAATAATAGAGATACAGTAAAATTGGTTTTCTATTCAATAAGGAAATAAGTTGAAACTGTAAAATGCAACAGAAAACAAGCTTGTTGGAATGGTGGTGGCTTATCTCTGAGAAGAGATGTGACAGATGTGCTCATTTGCAAGAAGATGAATACAATGAGGCTCTCAAGGCCTTTTTACAATAAATAGGAGTTTCAAAAACCCTAAACATCCAAAAACCTAACCCTAGGATATGAAGCGCCAAAAGTCATGTGGGCCCCATTTGGGTAAGTCAGTACATCAACTTCCCGGGGTCATAACTTTTTCATACGATCTTCGTTTTAGGCATATGATAGCCCATTGGAAAGATATATCTGATGACTACAACAATTGCCCAAATTTTCATGATGAAATTTTCCGACTGCAACATACCCCAAAAAACGTTGTTTAGGGCCTCAAAACGTCTTCGGAAGTTTAGGACTCGAAAAACGACTAAAAATAGTAAATTATCAAAATTGTGAGAAATTTGTTTTGAGCCAACTGGAAAAGGTGGGTGGCCACTGATATACAACTAGATCAGACACCCTATACCCTGGAGGGAAAATCACCCCGAGTGTCCATCTTCCACATGCATTTCCTTTCATTGAGCATAGGTACGTTCCACGACTCGAACTAGTTTTTCTTACTTGCGAGACTCGTTCCCTCCTCTGTATCATAGCATTCATTTCTTATGAAAAAACAAAAAAATAAAGGTGGGAAGGGAATACTATATTGTAATTGGAAGCAGTCGTGTCCCCTTTGAACAGAGCACAAAGTTATTGAGTCCTTGTGTCATCATAATTTTAGGTTTAGCATGGCCTTAGGAAGATGATCTCGCTACAGAGTTTTCTCTACCGACTGGTTACTCTTCCAGTCCCTATAGAGAACATTATTGATGGCTCCTGCATCTAATTGTCATATAATTGAATCCATGCTATCAGAGTCCACCACATGTCTCATGCTCTTGTTCAAAGGAAGTCTATCAACTTGTGTCAGCCACTCCTCAAAAATCTTGACTTTGCATGCCAGCCATACCCTCAGTTTGTCTCAGAATCACATGATACTTTGGTCTTATCATACAACCTAGCCCTAATTTCATCATTGGTAGGTCACCATGAACCCAACAATCAACATTTCATCATTGGTCATTGACTGGGTGGTTTCCGTTATGTTCAACGGCAAGACATCTATTCACACTTTGGGATTCGTGCAGTGTCTTGGATGCCATTAGACTTATTGGTGGTTTCCTCACCTTTGTCAATAGTTTTTCATCATTGGCTTCTATTGATAGGGTTCTTTTCATGTACCACTTGCATTTGGCACACACAAAAGACACACAAGGTCGGTGGTTCATGAACATGTTCTTTGTCCGATCTCCACCAAATCATGAAGCTCCTACTTTGTTCCTCATGTTGACTAATGAGACATGACTCAATGTTCTCCTTTCAGCGGGTCTCTTTCCATCGACTTTAGCTCATTTTTTCTGGATATGGGACCTAGAGTTTTATGAGTACCTTGAGGCTTGAAGTCATTAGTGGTAGGTTCTCTCACCATTGATAGATGGGAATACATCAGTGTCTCTTGATCAATGGATCTCTCAAGTGTTCGACACCAACTCCTTTATTCACATTTGTAGATATGTACTCGATGCCTTGATACCTACTTTCATTATCGATAGGTTGTCTTGATTTGTTAACGGTATACTTCAATGATCAGTAAACAAACGATGTCTCATCATGTTCGACCTCAACTCATTTATTCACATGATGTAGACTTGCACCATTGAAGGATAGTGTACAAGAATTGAAGACATCACTATGTGACCGCAGCTTTCCTGAGTTGTTGCTTCCATTTCATTGGACCAATACCTATTTGAATTAAGTGATCATGGGAGATCAGATTGTACTCAATGGTATACAAATATCTTTAGATTTATTTTTGAGACTGGTTTCACTGGGCCTTGTTCGTGACTATGACAACTTTTGGCATATAACCACATTTGTATTTGTTTATTCATGGCCATGAACACTTGTTTGGTATATTTTTCACATGGATATGCATTGTATTCTTGGCAGCCATGCATGCAAAGTTAGTACATAATGCAATGAGCAATTGAGTTCATCCATCTAGTTCTCTACCACTCCACTTCTGGGTTATTTATAGTGTATTTCGGCCATCGCAAATACTATGATCTCACACATTAGGGGGCATTTGTTATAGCAAGATTTTCCTCACCATTTCTATCTTGCACAGAGGGCCTTTTTCCATTTCTCTATGCAGACTTATCATCCCCTTTTTGATGAATCTAGAGCTAAAACATACCTTTTTCCACATATACGCTCCCTATCAGTTATACAAGATTCGTATATGCTTGTTGCTCCAATGCAGCTCATGTATATCGGGATTTGTGCCATTTCCTCTTTTCTATGAGGTTTCCTTTGGTGGAGGATTGAAGTGATGAAGACCCAGTTGGAAGGAGATTGGTTTCGAACCGTGCCGACATGGATGTCTGTAACGTTGATGCTTTTGTTGATCAATTATTAATAGAAATATTCCTTTTCCATCCTATTGGTATCTCCCAAATATATGATTATTATCCATGGGCATGTTTGCAATGTCTATTAATGGATTATGCTATATGATGTGTAACTCCTTTTATATCATCACTATATACTTGCTTCACTTGTTTGTTGAGAAATTCTTGTAGGTATAAAGATTTGGGTCAAAGTGCTCAATGGTGAAACATCATCAAACGTTGGATTGAGGTAGGGTTCTTTCTTGTCTTTCACATTAGTCTATATAGCATATGTTGGAATTGAGTTGATTTCTGCAGTCACATCTGTCTGTTGTGATTTACCCTTGGCCATAGAGGGTTTTTCCCTTGTAAGTTTCCAATCATTGATCTATAGAGTATTTGATCTGTATCTTTAGAATCATCATCATTGATTAACTTGCAATTGGTCTGCATAGGAGTACTCACAGTTTTTCAATATTCCATTCCAAACTTCTTTATCATTTCTATGATATACTTGGTCTGAGAGATAAAAATATCTTTATCACGCTGACATATATGTAATCCCAAAAATAAAGTCAAATCACTAAGCAAAGACATTTCAAACTCATTTTTCATATCTCTGGAAAAATTATGATACATCATGTCATCATCACTTCCGAGGATGATTCCATCTACATAAACTTCAATTATCAATATATTGTCTCGATCCACTTTTATGTAGAGACTGTTGTTTGCATTGCCCTTCTTGAATCCTTTTTGTTGTAGATATATGTCCAATCTTGAATACCATGCTCTAGGGGACTTCTTGAGTCCATACAATTCTTTCTTTAGTTTCCAAACATAATCTTCCCTTTCTAACAATAGAAATCCTTCTAGTTGTTGAATGTAGACCTCTTCTTCTAATTACCCATTAGGAAAAGTTGACTTAACATCTATCTAATATACCTTGATTCTTTTGGAACATGCATAGATAAGATCAATCTGATTTATTCCATCATGGAAACTAGTGAAAAGGTCTCTTTAAAATATATACCTTCAATCTGAGTATATCCTTTGCATACCAATCTTTCTTTGTTTCTAGTTACCTGTCCATCCTCATTAAGCTTGTTCTGAAAAACCCACTTTGTACCAATCACATTCTTGTTCTTCGATTTTGGAACCAGATAAGATGTGTCATTCTACTCTATCTAATCTAATTCTTCATCCATAGCATTGATCTAGTGTTCATCTTTGTTGGTCTCTTCAAAATTACTTGGTTCAACTGTAGATAACAGAGTTAGGTGTTGTTGTTCAGGTGAAAGTATTCTTCTTCTAGTTTCAACTCCTACATCTTTATTCCCAATAATTTGTTCTGATAGATGATTTTTCTATACTCGTAGGATAGGTTTCTTAGGAGGCATATGGTTCTCATATTCCTCTTTTTCTTCTTTTGGTTTCTCTTCTTCATTTGCTTCTTCTTCTTCTTTCATATCTTCTTCGTCATATTGCACTTCTGAATCTTTGGTTCCTTATTGACCCTCTTGTACATCAGTCTCATCAATAGTTACATTGATCCTTTCCACTATTCTATTGAGTCTTGGATTGAAGAATTTATACGCTTTTCTCGTTCTTGAATACTAAAATAGTATTCCCTTATCTGCTCAGAAGTCAAATTTTCCACCCCTTCCATCTTATCTTTTGATATAAAATTTTCTTCAAAATACTCTGAAATGATTCACATTCATCGGTATTCCTTTCCATAACACATAGGAAATATTATCACTATTACTTATTGATTTAGGAGCATCCCTGCACCTTAGAAACACAAAAGAAAGACAACACATCTGCACACTTGGAGGGAACAAATTCCAAGCGAAGACAGGAACCATCCCTCTCATTTTGAACCTGAATTTAAATTTTTTAATGTAATTCAATGTAATTAAATGTTTGATGGATCAAGAAAATCCAAGTGACTGTCTTTTTACAGGTCGACTTATTGTAAATGTGAGAATGAGTGTAAGTCACCTTTAATGGCTGATAGTAGGTAGATATAGATATGATTCGGACTAGATGTCTATTGAATGTAATTGAATGTAATTTAATGAGAGTAGGTGGAAGAAGGCTCGAGAGACCCCCCTTTTTTTTTGAAAAAAAAGATCATTGTATAGAAATTCATGAGGAACAATTGAGTGAGTGAGTCAGTGAATTGTAGAGACGAGAGGAGAGGAGAAGTGTTGAAGAATTTGTTGGACTCCATCCTTTGTAAACCTTTGTACATAACCATTCAAATATTAATACAAAGACTATTTTTTCCTACCCATGAGGTTTCTGTGTGTTGATATATTTTCTTTTTTGATGTTTCTAAATTTGTTTACTGTGTATGATTATGAATTCTATGGATGCATGTTATATTCCCTTTGTAGGAATTAGATAGATTTCTCTATCTATAATTTTTTGAGTAATTCTAGGCTCTTAGGATTGTACAAGGAGTGCACACCAGAGTAATGGAAATACTATGTGAAGCCAACTCAAGGAATTTTTTTTGAACTCTATCTCAAGTTCAGAGGAGAGCATGCCAGGTGGGAACACCAGAATCATTCTAAAGATCAGAAGGAGTAGTGCAAGGAGTGCACAAGAATCTATTTTAGGTTCTGTGAGAAGTTTTCTAAGAGGGAAAACCAAAAGCTTAAGACTCATAGGAGATTCAAGTTCTAGTCTTCATAGAGAGAGAAAGGAGAGAGTGAGGGAATTCTCAGAATTCAAGACTCAAGGGGTGAAGTTGTGCAAGGAATGCACAAACACAACACATCATTGAAGTGTTAGTAAAGTCTCTAGAGGAAAAGAGCACATAAGAGTCGGGAGGGCATGAGAACCTATCAAAGGAACAAAGGGTTGAGAACCTTAGAAGTTTGAGTGAATTCAATCTCAGGATAAATAATGTCATTGTGCATAGTGCCTGCGCAAGGAATGTAGAATGAAAAGAAATTCCAAGTATTGGATTGTGGGAGAAGCGCAAGGTGTGTGCAAGTGAACTTGTCTCAAGTTAAAATATCAGAAGAGTGTTGAAGGAACACTCTGAAGGTGTTCGTGAGGCTTAGAAGAATGAACATTGTGTGCTAGGAGGGGATCAGAAGACATTTTAGGAATCGAGGGCCAATCCCCTTTGAATTTTAAAAGCATTTCAAGCTCAGGAGAGATAGTGCAGTTATGCACAGAATCTCTACAAGGTGTTCAGAGAAGGGGAACCTTTCAAGTTCTAGTTTGCAGGAGAAATACAAGCGTGGGTCGAGACCTAAGTCCCTTGAATTTTGAATCAATATTAGGAGGTACAGTGCAATATGAGGCCCAACAATCGGTCTCGCAGAAAAAGTTCAAAGGTTGATCCTTTTAAAATCTTGAGGAAATTCTTCCTTAGACAAAAGATTGAGTTGCAACAACAGAGGAGGAGCTACAACAACTGTTAGATTGGTTGTGGGAAGAAATATGGATCGTTATATCAGATCCAAACAAGAGGAGGAGATCACATGGGATAATGCAAGATACCAGATATATAAAATATGCAAAACATAAATGAAATGCTAGAAATGATAGAATAACAGTAAAATATCCAACATAATCTTCACAATACACAGAAATGATATACGAAATAGCAACAGAAATAGCACTTTGATTCAGATAGAAATGTTCACAAGCCTCTTCGAGGGGGCAACCTCTAGTTGAGCAGTGCTCTATTACAATAATCTCCAAGCTAGGGTTCTCATACCCTCGACTCCTATTTATACTAAAAAGAAGCATCTAGAGGAAGATCCTTCTAGAAGTGGAAGCTTCTATTAGGTCTTCTTACATCCACCTTATTCTATTATACTGAAAGGCCTTATTAATATTGACCTTTATTACATCTGAATACATTGATCTAACTATGTGCAGGTTAGGACCTTAACAATTGATCTACCTATGTGCTGGTTAGGACCTTAACATGTCTGCCCCCTTAAAAAGAGCCTTGTCCTCAAGGCTTGAGATGTGGAAACTGCTGCAGAATGGTAGCTGGCTCCCAAGTGGCATCTGCTGGAGTCATATCTTTCCACTGTACTAGCACTTCCTTGATGGTTCTCTGACATAGGAGACTCTCACACTGGTCCAAAACTACTTCTAGTTGTAGCCAAATGGATCCTTCTTCAGCTAACTCTGGAAGGTTGGTTTGAATTTGGCACCTGGTTCCAATCACCTTCTTCAAGCATGAAACATGAAAATCGAGATGTATCTTCGACTGACTGGGCAAAGCTAACTAATATGCGACTTGTCCCACACACTTGAGAACTGTGTAAGGGCCATAAAATTTGGGTGCTAGCTTTTGACACTGCTCGACCTTGAGGGAAGTTTGCTTATATGGTTGCAGTCGCAGAAACACCTGATCCCCTTCTACAAATTGACATTCGGAGCGACCTTGATCTTCTTGTTGCTTCATTCTATTCTGGGCCATGACCAAGTTCTCTTTAAGGGTATGAAGGATATCCTCTTGGACTGTAAGTGTTTGGTCAACCACCTGAACCTTCGAGGTACCCGGTAAGTATGAGAGAACTGAAGGTGGCTTCTGTCCATACACTGCTTCAAACGGAGTCATGCGAGTGGCTGTATGGTATGTAGTGTTGTACCACCATTCGGCGAGGGGTAACCATTGAGCCCACTGGTGTTGTTTTTCAGAGGCAAAGCACCACATATATGTTTCCAAACACTTGTTGACGACTTTCATTTGACCATCTGTCTAGGGATGATAAGCTGAGCTGAGATGCAATTGTGTGCCTTGTAGCTTAAATAGTTCTTGCCAAAAATTGCTTGTGAAAGTTGGGTCTCAATCAGAAACAATAGAGTTTGGCATGCCATGAAGCTTGAAGACCTGATCCATGAAAATTTGAGCCACTGTGGATGAAGTAAATGGGTGGTGAAGAGCACAAAAATGAGCATACTTGGAAAGGCGATCCACCACCACAATTATGACTGATTTATTCCCTGATTTGGGTAAGCCTGTAATAAAGTCCATAGAGATATCCTTCCAAATAGCAGGGGGAATCGGAAGCAGTTGTAGGGTGCCTAGAGATTTGTCTATTTCTCCCTTGTTGCGTTGACACACCTCACATTCACCCACAAACTTACGGATGTCCTGTTTCATACCATCCTAGAAAAAAGAACGTTTGACTCAGTCATATGTTTTGGTGAACCCTGAGTGCCCTACTGTGGGTGTAGCATGAAGCTCATAAAGTACCGTGGATTTGAGCTTGGATTGTTTACTTAAATACAAGCGACCTTTGTATCGAAGCTCATCCTAGATCCAGGAGTACCCTGGGGGAGCCTGAGCCTTGTTCTGCAGTTGCTGGATCAGATGTGAACTTTTGGGGTCTTGAAGCCATTCCTAGTGAACAGCTTGCAACCAATCGGGTACAATGAAGGAAAGAGAAAAAAGGGATCCTTCGTCTTCATATTTCTAGGATAGTGCATCCACCACGACATTGTATTTGCACTTCTTGTAAATGATCTCATAATCATATCCAAAGAGATTAGTGACCCATTTTTGTTGCTCCTGGGATGAAATGCGTTGTTCCAGAAAGTACTTGAGGCTTTGATGGTCGGTCTTAATCTGGAATCGTTTCCCCAAGAGATAAGGACGCCATAATTCAATGGCATGCAGAATCACCAACATTTCTTTTTCATAAATGGGTTTGCCCAGATTCCTTTCAGACAGTTGCTTGCTAGTGAAGTCCAAAGGGTGACCCTCTTGCATAAGGACAACACCGATTCCTTTCCCTGAGGCATCACATTCCAACACAAAGGTCTTTGTGAATTCGGGAAGGGCCAGAATCGGAGTGGTGCACATGGCCATCTTCAAGGTTTGAAAAGCTTAAGAAACTGCTGGATTCCAAGTGAAAGAGTTCTTTTTGAGGAGAGCCGTGAGAGGTGCTACAATCTTTCCATAGTTCTTAATGAACTTGCGATAATACCCTGTGAGGCCCAAAAATCCACGCAAGCCTTTGAGAGTCTTTGGGTGCGGCCAATCTTGCATAGATTCAATCTTTTTTTGGTCCACCCTGACGCCATCCTTTCCCACTAGATGACCCAAGTATTCTACTTCTGAGGCAACAAAAGCACATTTGGACTGTTTCAGGAAAAGTTGGTGCTGAGAGAGTAGGTGGAGAACTTGATCCACATGAGTAAGATGGTCTATCCAGGTTTTGCTATAGATGAGGATATCATAAAAGAAAACTAGGACAAAATGATGGAGAAAAGGGTGGAAGACATGGTTCATGAGGCTATGGAAGGTGGAGGGGGCGTTACACAACCCAAAGGGCATGAACAAAAACTCATAGTGGCCCTCATGAGTGTGAAAGGATGCCTTGGGAATGTCAGCCTCCTTCATATGGATTTGGTGATAGCCCGAGCGAAGATCAAGTTTGGTAAAGAATTGGGCACCACTCAATTCATCCAAGAGGTCATCAATGACCAGAATGGGAAATTTGTATTTGATGGTCAGTTTGTTGAGAGCACGGAAGTCAGGACACATTCTCCAAGAACCTTCTTTCTTCAGTACCATGATGACCAGAGACGAGTAAGGGCTCGTACTAGGACGGATGATGCCAACAGTAAGGAGTTCCTGGATCATTTTTTTAATTTCATTTTTTTGTGCAAAGGGGTGGCGATATGGATGGATATTGGGGGGGAGGCTTCCTGGGACAAGGGGAATGGAATGATCATGAACACCTCAGGAAGGGGGGATTCCTTGGGGAGTGGAAAATACCGTTTGATGTTTAGAAATGAGGGCTTGGAGGTCTTGGGGTACGGGGGGTGTCTCTATGGCTTGTATGGCGTGGAGTTGAGAAATGACACCAGAATGACCTTTTTTGAGTAGTTTTTCCATGCGATGAAAACTGATGATCTTAGGTGAACCAACAGTGATGCCTTGGAATTTATATTTGTGGCCTCCTTGGTCGAATTGCATGGTTAAGTTTTGAAAATCCATGAGAATGGGACCCAAAGTTCTTAGCCAGTCTGCACCCAACACAATATCGCAACCACCCATCTCAATAGCAAACATATGGGATTTTAGTTGGTAGTCACCTATTTGGAGATGCACATTTTCACAATGCCCGCCACATTTCATAGAACCACCATTGGCAATCATGATTTGGAAATTGTTGACAGCATGGATGTAGCAATGGGTTTCTTGGGCAATGCGACGATGAATAAAATTGTGGGTGCTGCCACTATCAACTAGAATGATGACCTTTCGGT
>ML777558.1:644339-708693 GCA_009831015.1 Picea engelmannii | reverse complement strand
CTTCCGGAACATCCTCAAAGATGGCCATAAAAAGATTTTGTTCCTTACATTTGTGGCCTGGGAAATATTTGTCATCACAATTATAACAGAGGCCTTTGAGTTGTCATTTGGCCATTTCATCCCTAGTCAATTTTTGGATCTTTAATGGGGTCGAGGGAGTAGTGGGGTTTACTGGTTTAGGGAGAGGGATAAAGGAAGGCTTACGGTTTTGAGAGGAAACAATTTGTTGTTCTTCTTTATCTTTTTTAGTAGCCTCCACTCAAGTCGTAGGTCGAGCCATGAGGACATGGGCCCGAATATCCTCCTTGAGGCCACTGATAAAACACTCTCGAAAGAAAGCATCGGTCATGCCTTCTGTTCGGAAAGCCAGTTGCTCAAATGCAGCTATGAAGTCTTCGAATGTGCCTGATTGCTTCAATTTTATCAAACGACCCAAATGGCTAGTGTCCGTGTCAAAGTGTTCATAAAGCTCCACCACAAATTGGGTCCAAGCAATATACCCTTGACAGGAAGTTTTTCTCCATTGCCACCATTGCCAACGTTCTTGATCTAGATGGAGAACACCATACCGGAGTTTGTCCAAGTCATCTATAATGTTGTAGAGAGAGAAATAATGTTCCATTTGGGTGACCCAACCAGTGGGGTCCGAGCCATCAAATTTGGTTACATCCACTCGTGGAAGGCATATGTCCCGTGGAAATTGATGGGGTTGAAAGGAATGGGAAGAAGTTTCACCTTCAGTATTTTTATGTGCATCAAGAAAAGAGTCATCGGTAGGGATCTTTAGTTTGGTGCAAAGTGATGCAAAGACAGATTCAAGCTGGGTGGTCAGTTCGTGTTTGAATTCCTCCATTGCAGACTGCATGACTACATTTACAGAGGCATTCATGGATGCATCACAGGAGGAAATAGTAGCACTGAGTTGTTGCACTTCTTGTTGGGTCTCGAGGAAACCAGATTGCAAGGTGTTGAAGCGAGACTCTAGTTCTTGGCTACGGGCATGGGCCATGAGGATGGGTGAACTGAAAAGGGAGTGGGTGAGGTCAGAAATTTTGGCAGAAAAATGATATGGAGGAATGTGATAAGGGAGAAGAGATGAATATAATGGAATAGGTCTCAAATAATGGTGAAAAAATTTCCAGACTTTTTTATTTTATTTTATTTTATTTTCTACTGTGGGGTTATACTTTGGTCTGAAGAATGATGCAGTGTTGAAGTCCCCAAATTCTGAACCAGAGAGAAATGTGTATTTACTTAGCAACCCAAAAACAGATGCACGGTAATAGATCTTGCCGGTTTAATTTGTTTATGTTCCCCAAGGGTTAGGTATTCAAGAGTTCTACAGACAAGGGTTTTCCCTGTGCTATAGCTCTCTAATATACGTGCGGGGTCCAACAGTAGTGCTCGGCCCAATATCTCAGGGAACTAACTAAGGAGGATACACCGTACCCTTAGCCGTACTACTCAACTACCCAGGTACTAGAGAGTATCTTCCCGAGTGTTGTTCTCGGTGACACTATAGTAGTCCGACAGCCGATAGGTTTATCTAAAGAGGGCTTCAGGAATTCTAGGCCGATCCATACACAGGTGCTGTATGATGCGCTACCACTCGAAGGGGTACAAACAGGGGTTACAAGGGTGGCCAACAAATGTGCGCTTAAGAATCACTTGTATTTCCTGCATGTATGAATCCCTCAACCACAATTTTATGCACGTAACGACAGATCTCTATGGCTTAAAGATGTCGGAATACGTCTCTACCCTAAAAAAGAAAAATACCCACAATTTATACCAAGGAAAGTGCTCTGATACCACTTGCAAGATACCGGATATATAAAATATGCAGAACAGAAATGAAATTCTAGAAATGATAGAATAACAGTAACATATCCAGCATAATCTTCACAATACACAGAAATGATATATGAAATAGCAACATAAATAACACTTTGATTCAGATAGCAATGTTCACAGGCCTCTTCGAGGGGGCAACCTCCAGTCGAGCAGTGCTCTATTAGAATAATCTCCAAGCTAGGTTTCTCATACCCTCGACTCCTATTTATACTAAAAAGAAGCATCTAGAGGAAGATCCTTCTAGAAGCAGAAGCTTCTATTAGGTCTTCTTACATCCTCCTTATTCTATTTTATTGAAAGGCCTTATTAATATTGACCTTTATTACATCTGAATACATTGATCTACCTATGTGCGGGTTAGGACCTTAACAATTGATCTACCTATGTGCGGGTTAGGACCTTAACAATTGATCTACCTATGTGCGGGTTAGGACCTTAATAGATAAGGATGAATCCCATCTGTCAGATCTATGCACGTGGATCGATAGCCATCAGATACAAGTAAGTAGCATGATTTTTAACACTCATCATCCTTCAGACTTTTCAAAGTTCAGAGGTTTTTCATGTTTGGATGTAGAGGAGACAAGTGTCCCAATTTGTAGAGCCCAAAGTGTGTTTGGGTCATCAGATGTGTGGCCGTGTGTAAGCAGATTATGTATGGTCCATAATTTCAGTTATCCGACGAAGTTAAGGTGTAGGCGTCGGAGCATGCAAGATTCCCAAAGTCCCCGGGATCTGAAGTGAATCTAGATCGTTCATTAGAAAATACACATGTCCTCGGATTGGTTTGGTTTAGAGGACCAACCATATTGGTGAAATGAGGTGTGGAGTTTGTCAACCTCCCAAATCTCCAAATAATAGAGTAGCTATGAGTCATTGATCAGAGGAGAAAACGTGTCAGCAAATAAGGCAAGTCTAGAAGTCTGGATCTTCGAAGGAAGATAGGGGAAAGTGTCTTGCACAAACAGATATCGAAGGCCTGAGGAAGGGATTCCATCTTCATCATCCATTTTAGAGGGAAACATTGCACCATATTTTGAATTCCATAGGTTCATTACTCTGGAAGACTGGAGGTGAGAGATGCATTAGGTTAGGAATGACCAGAGGCCCAAAGGTCGAAACCATTCTTGTCCATTGATTGGAGAGGACATGTGGAAATGGATACTGGAGTCTAGAGACTTTGAACTCTGGGGGAAATCAAGGTGTAGTGTGTGATAACTCTCAAAGCTCAAAGGCTAGAGTTAATATCGGTTGTCTAATCGAGGAGACACATGGCACTAGATTTTGTTGTTCAGAGAAATGACTCTCTGGAGGTTCCATTGGAAGGAGCATTGGGGAGGAATCCTAAAGCTTGGAGTCTCGAAGGATATCACAATTGTCCAAATTGTGGGGATGTGTGGACCGTAGAGTTCAGTAGATGCATGGAAATAAATCTATAGGTCTATATGTTTGTTACTTTGAAGGTATCACATGTTGGAGAAGTCAGGACTCCCAAAGGCTAGAGTCCCAAAGAAGATCTCAGTCGTTGGATGTTGGGGAGTTGTGGTCTGTTGGATCTGTGTGCCTCCATGAGTTTTCCAGTTTGTAACTCTGGGGGATTGGAAGCATTGTGTAGTGGAGAGATCTGAATCCTAGAGCCCAAGATTCATTATGGGTCGTAGATCATAATGCCTTTTGTGAGTTGTTGATTTCCTCCGACGTTTGGCTATTCATGAGTTTGCATATTTGAAGGTTTTGGGAGGTTTCAAGAGTAGAACTCCCATAGCCTGAAGTGCCTGGAGAATCAAAGTAGAACCTTTTGGTTATCTCCTAGTCACATATCATAGGCACATGTTAGTCACACCGATAAAAAGGGCCAATGATGAATTGGATTTAAAGGGGGTGTTTGGTCTGCAGTTTTAGCCCAAAGTCATGTGGAGGACTTTGTTGGTATTTGACGTCCCTCACAGACATGGCTTTACACATGGGAAATAGGGAAAAGGACCTATTATAAGCATTTGAGGGCTTAGCAGGGGCCTGATAGCCAATTCATCTCCTTAGTTTTGAACGATATTAGACCAGGAGGTTGCACAGACCTCAGGAGGGGTAGGGGTCTACATCAAGTGGTATCGAAGATGATGCTTGTCTGCAAAAAATAGGAAAATGAGGAGAATAAATAGTGTTGATACTTTGTGAATATTGTTTGCAAGTGTGCAACAATTAGTGGACATATAGGAGGGTTGTAGGATAAATACAATGGTGCTCTCACTAGAAGAGTAGGTGAAGTAGACAACCAGGTCGGCTAACAGAGAATGACCAATTTCATTCTTAATGCAGAGAAAGAGAATATGGATATTGAAGGCCATAGGCAAGGTAGAAGAGGAGAATACTATAAGTAGGTGAGTAGAGATAAGATCTAAAAATAGATTGATGAGACCCAAGAAGAACTTGATAAGATGATGCTAAAGATGTAAGATGAAGCATAGGGAAGCTAGGGGTATGACTGTCCCATGAAGAAAAAAGTAATGTGGTATGTCCAATAGTTGGTTTCCAGGAGGTAGCGACATGTTTTAAGGAGATAGCTGAGGCGAGTTAAAGACCTCTGTGACATAGAGGAGGAGATGGTTTACATTTTCAAGTGAGAAGTTGGAGAAATACTCAATGATGAGGAAGAGAGATTAGTTAGATATATCATAAAATTATAGGAGGGAAGAAATGAAATTTCAGATTTCCAGGTGGGAAATGAGAAGAGATTAGTTGAAGATCTCATAGACTTCCAGGAGGGCAGGAGTGAAACCTTGGATTACTAGGAGAGAAAGGAGAATGAGGTGAGACTATATGAAAGTCTTGTGGACTTAGTTAAGAGTTCAAATCAGTGAGGAGTGTTGATAGAAATGAAAATGAGACTGTTTGAGAGTCTCAATAACTCATAGGATATTTTGGATCAACAAGGAGTGATGACAAAAGAGGAGGATCAAAGGCACATTCTGATCATTTTGGGAACCAAAATATTCCTTCCAAGTATCCTAGTAGAGGCCAGTGCATGTGTTGAATGTGAAGAAGAAGGAAGACATCCAACAGACACTGTCAAAGAGGAGGAGAAGGAGAAGACTTTAACATCTTCTCAAGCAGTGATGAAAAGAGAAGAGGATCACTCGGACTAGATGCTCACTCAATGGGAGAAAGAACTAAATTTGTTGGAGGATTGGTTGATAAATCCATGGAAAGAAGAAGAATGTTTGAGGGATGCAGTCGTGAAGAGTAGAGAAGAAGAATTCTAGCATGAGGGGAAGCTGTAAAAATTTGAACTTGTACCATCACAAGAAGAGGCAAAGGAACCGACAGAAGGAGATTTTTCAGGGGAGATAATTGAGCACTAGCTCAACAACAATTCTGTAGAATTGAAGTATGTAGTGGAGTGGCAAGATAATTCCATAGGAGATAAAAACAACATGGGAGATTAGATTGATATTCCCTTTGATTTATATGAAGGAATGGAATTTATAGGATCATGAGAGATAACCTAGAAGAGGCTCATCCAATGGGTTAAGTTGGAATTGGATGAATAAGAGGAGATGCAACAACAAAGCAGGCTGTCAGAGAAGAAGATAAATCTAGTGGATTACCTAGGCAAAGAGATTGAACAAATAAGAAGGAGAATGTTGAAATTAGTGCAAGAGACATCCAACAATAGAAAAGAGAGGTTGACCATAGGAGAACTTGCAACAACAGGACAACGACAACAACAACAACAACAACAAGAACATAGTAGAGGAGAAAGTGAACAACTCCAAATTGAATTATGGGACCCAGGAGGATCTCAACCACAGCAGGGGAGCCATGAGTAGGAGCTCAATATTTTTCCAGCATGGGAGTATGATGCAGGAGATTCTCTCCAACTTATCAATGTACAAGAAAGAAAACTTGTCCATGCACTTGGAGGTAACAAATTCC
Organism: Picea engelmannii; assembly: GCA_009831015.1. Taxonomy (NCBI): domain Eukaryota; kingdom Viridiplantae; phylum Streptophyta; class Pinopsida; order Pinales; family Pinaceae; genus Picea; species Picea engelmannii. The sequence continues at coordinate 702,906 of ML777558.1, read as the reverse complement.
AAGGGAAGAGAGGAACCAACCCTCTCATGTTGAACCTGAATTTAAAATTTTTAATGTAATTCAATGTAATTAAATGTTTGATGGCTCAAGGAAATCCAAGCAACTGTATTTTTACAAGTTGAGTTATTGTAAGTGTGAGAATGAGTGTAATTTGCCTTTAATGGATGAAAGTAGGTAGATCTAGATCTGATTTAGACTGGATGCCCATTGATTGTAATTGAATCTAATTTAATGAGAGTGGGTGGAATAAGGCTCGAGAGCCCCTTTTTTTTTGCAAAAAAATATCATTGTATCGAAATTCATGAGGAACAAGTGAGTGAGTGAGTGAGTGAATTGTAGAGAAGAGAGGAGAGGATAATTGATGAGGACTATGTTGCAGTCCATCCTTTGTAAACCTTTGTACAAAACCATTCAAATATTAATACAAAGAGAAATTTTTCCTGCCCATGAGGTTTCTGTGTGTTGATATATTTTTTTTCTGGATGTTTCTAAATGTTTTTACTATGTGTGTTTATGAATTCCATGGATGTATGTTATATTCCCTTTGCAGGAATTAGATAGATTTCCCTATCTATAGTTTTCTGAGTAATTTTGGGCTCTTAGGCTTCTGCAAGGAGTGTACACAAGAGTAATTGAAATACTCTATGAATCCAATGCAAGGAGTGTGTTTCAAACTCTATCTTGAGTTCATAGGAGATCATGCTAGGTGGGAACAATAGGATCATTCTAAATCTCAGAAGGAGTAGAGAAAAAAGTGCGCGAGAATCTGCTTCATGTTCTCTAAGAAGTTTTCCAAGAGGGAACACTAGAATTTTAAGACTCAAAGGAGATTTGAGTGCAAGTCTGCACAGAGAGTGAAAGGATATTGCAAGTGAATTCTTAGAATTCAGGACACAAGGGGTGAATCTGTGCAAGGAATGCACAAATCTAACACACTGTTGAAGTGTTGGTAAAGGCTCTAGAGGAAAAGAGAATAGAAGAGCCAGGAGGGCAAGAGAACTTGTCAAAGGAACAAAGGGTCGAGACCCTTAGAATTTTGAGCTAATTCAATAATAGGAGAGATAGTGTCGTTGTGCACAGTGTTTGTGTAAGGAGTGCGGAAGGCAAAGACAGTCCAAGTCTCAGATTGTGGGAGAAGAACAAGGCGTGTGCAAGTGAACTTGTTTCAAGTTGAAAGATTAGAAGAGTGTTGAAGGAACACTATGAAGGTGTTTACAAGGCTCATAAGAATGAGCATTGTGTTCCAGGAAGGCATCAGAACACATTTGAGGAATTGAGGACCAAGCCCCTTTCATTTTTTAAAGAATTTCAAGCTCAGGAGAGATAGTGAAGCTATGCGTAGAGTCTTTGCAAGGTGTGCAGAGGAGGGGAACCTTTAAAGTTCCATTTGTAGGAGCAATGCAAGTGTGCATCAAAATGTAAGTACCTTGATGTTTGAGGAAATCTCAGGAGGTGCAGTGCAAGTTGAGGTCCAAAAATCGGTCTCGCAGAGAAAGTTTAAAGGTCGAGCCTTCTGAAATCTCAAAGAAATTCTTCCTTAGATGGAAGATTGAGTTGCAGCAGTGGAGGAGGAGATAAAAAAATCATCATATTGGTTGTGGGAAGAAATCTAGACCATTAGATCAGAGTCCATACAAGAGGAGGAGAGTGGAAGAGAGAAGGATAGATCCCAATCGTCGAATCTAGGTGCGCAGATCAACAACCATCAGAGCCAAGAAAGTAGCACAATTTTTAACCCTCATCATCCTTTAGACTTTTGAAAGTTCGAAGGTGTTTCATGTTTGGATGTATATGAGAGAAGTATCCCAAATTCCTAGATCCCAAAGTGTGTTTGGGCCATCATATGTGAGGCCACGTGTCAACATATTATGTATGGTCCGAAAGTATGGTTATCCGACGAATTTTAGGTGTATGCATCAAGGCATATAAGATTCCCAAAGTACAGGGGATCTGAAGTGAATCTGGACCATTTGTCAGAAAAGACACATTTTTGTGGATTAGGGTCTTTCAAAGGACCGACCATCTTGGAGAACTAAGCTGTGAATTTTTTCAGCCTCCTAAAGCTCCAAATAATGGAGTAGATCTGATTTGTTGATCAAAGAAGAACATATGTTAGCATATAAGGCAAGGTCTGGAAGTCCATCTCTCTGGCTCTCTGGAGGAATAGAGGTTAAAGTGTACTAGACAAAGAGATATCGAAGGCTAGAAGGTTGGAGTCCATCTCAGCCCTCCATTTGAGAGGGACACGTGGCACCAAATCTCATAGTCTGGAGGTTCGTTACTCTGGAAGACTCAAGGTGAGAGCTACATTGGGTTGAAGACGCCCGAAGGCTCGAAGTATGAAGCCAATCCTATGCATTGTGTTGGCACATGGGTAGACCCAGGGTTCAACACTTAACATCGCACCAACAAAACCCTAACTACTAGCCCTTTTGACAACACTTGCGAAGCAGGCAAAGTATCACCCAAGGTAGAAGCAGGGGGGTTACAAGACGCAGGTGTCTATAACCGAGACGGGACACAGATTTGTGATAAAATCACTTCGCATTGTATTCTAGTAACACTTAGAAGGTGATATGAATTATTTTATTAGCTTTATTAATATTGCAGGACATACCCAAAGAGAGATCGACGAAGTAACAATAAATGATTATATATCCTGAGCACTTAGCACTGAGTTAGATATAGCATTCATTTACCCTTAACACAAGTAAGCACTTAAGCAATAGTAGATCTATCTATCATACATAATAATCAAAGCACCGTGTAGATTCATAACATAAACAACACAACAAAAAGAAAACTAAAGACACAATATATATGTGGTTCACCCCAGTGTGGGGCTACATCCACCAAACGCTTCACCTTATTTATTATTCTTTTGAATATTACATTCATTCACTCCTGTACACTAAGCCACATAGTCAATCTTTTCTCTAGACAGAATATATGGGCACTGAGCACCAGATCATCATTCCAAAACTAGGTCAAGGAACATATCCAATTCTCTATCAAGAACAGAGCCTTAACACACATACATTCCCGTGCACAAATCCACTCGAACCACTTGCACTTAGCTCCAAAAAGGCCCTACAAACTTCTACTTCTACTATACATTATTTACTTATTTATACTTTTACAAACCCTAACAATAAGGCCTAATCATGGGTAAACCCCATGGGCCAACATCCCATAAACCCATTACAAAACCCTAGAAAACCCCTTACTGTGTCCACATAGCCTGCAAAAATGGGTGAGATCTATGATCTGACGAAGGTTTCCTTAAAACTTGGTTGAGGGCCAACAAGCCCCCAACACTCACCTGTGACTCATCCTGAGTCGCTTAGGTCTGGATAGTACTGCTTCAAAGGCCTCAAGCTTCAGTCAAGCTACCTCAAATTACTGCTTCACTTGAGCCTCATGCTTAGCGAGATTTTGCATCATCTGCTCTGTAACAGGCCCTTCCAGGCATTGTTCTACTATTGCAACCACTTGGTCCAATTGTGAGCCTTTTTCATCAATTTATTTGAACAACTTGTAGGCTTCATCCTGCATAGGTTGTAGCTTATGATTCATTTTCATTGCCTTTCCCTAGAGGGCAGTGATCTGTTACTGTATTGCATGTTTCTCTTGGGATCTCTTCATTCTTTCAACTATGGTGAGTAGTGTCATCTGGGCCTGCACTAAAAATGTTGGCTGTTGTGCCTCCTGTAACTATGTCTCCAACTTTCTTAGTTCTGGATCCTTATCAAGGAATTCATATGTCTGTGCACTTATATCACTCACTTGTTTGCACTTCGAGGCAAGGGATTTTATCTTTACTACTACATTCTTATTGGTTTCCTCCCTCTAGTCATGCACCTCCTGCGGGGTGCTCGGTACTGCTTGGGCCTCCAATTATGTTATCCTCTCTTGAAGCTACTGGATGGTCTTAGTGAGCTTCACTATTTGAGCCTCGAACAACTCTTGTTCCTCCTATGCCAATCCTAACACATAGTGACATGATTTACTCACTACTTCTTTGACCATGGCTCGCTCTATGAGAAAATGCTCCTTTTCTCTCTGTATCTGGGTTTTTCCTCCTGGAGAATCACCTGAAACTCTTCTCTCTCACTTTCATAAGTGGCTACACTATATCATGCTACTCATAAATGTTCTAAGGATTCATATTTATCTTGTTTGAAGGCTTTTGTGTCCTTCTCCTTCTCTTACTAGACTCTCAAAAGTTGAGCTTTTGTCACATTTGCAAGTCTTCTCATTTGGGTTGGTTCATGTCCCAATTATGCAGTCTGTGATGCAATAGTTATTGTGCAAACAAAACAAATGGCTTGTTGTACTTATTTCAAGTCGTTCTCAATCCTTCCATATAGTTCCTCCTGTTTCTCTCCATATCTCTACAAGTTGTCCTCAGAAGCATCCTCCATAGCTCCGTGGACCAGACTGATATCATCCTCCATGAGCGTGGCCTCCAACTAGGGCTTATTAGCTCATGTCTTCTTTCTTACTGAAGGTTTATTTAGAGAAGCCTTACTCTTCTACGGTGTGACTTTTCCAGTAGGGGGATCTTTAGGCGGTGTAGCTTCACACCCTCCTTCTTGTTCTCCTTCATCCCCTCCTCCTTGTCCTTCTTCTTGGCCTTCTCCTCCTCCTCTGAGCGAGCCAGACCTGTTATATTTGGAAGCTTTGTCCTCTTCATCGGTTTCTATATCCTAGACTTATTCCTGCTTCTTCTTCTTCTTCGTTCCACTGGACTATCCAACATGCTCAACTCTTGTCACTATGGGGTTTCCTATGGGGTCAGTGTCAGAGAGTTCTGCATCAATGACGGGTACAAGGAATTCCTCTGGCCATTCCTTTGCGATATGATCCATGTCTTCATCTGTTAGCTTGTAGTATGAATGTAACTCTTCCTGGTTCTCATCTCGGTGCATAATGATGTAGATGAAATGCAGATCTATGAAATTTTTTGTTATTGGTCGATACTAGTGTAGGGTGCATGGTGTCATGCATGGAAATGATTCAATAGAAACCTTTAATTGCTCATAGTATGCATGAAGCACAACGTTGGACTGCCACTTCTTCGTCATGTCATTTGTGTACCACAAGGTGGAAAACCAAGCGGCCAACGGCTCCGAGGGTTCGATCTCTGTGAAGGTGGCTTCTTCAAGCATTTTCCAAATGACAAATGTGATCAAAATGATCAACCAACTATAGTGGAATTCATATCCCAATTTTTGGGCTTCGCAACAATCCTTCTCTGGCTCATTAACGAGGTAGATCACCCAGTTTATCTGCATTCCCTCCACACATTTTCCTCCAAGGTCCACCACGAACCCAGTGACCTGTGTGTGGTGGTTCATCCTTATGATCTTGCCAGCTATGAGTTGGAAAGTGAGGTGCACTACACCATCCTATATAGAGGCTACCTTCTAACCTCGCTTTCCTTTTTCAACTTCTTTGTAAGCTTCCTTGATGTGTTGTGCCAAGAAACAGTCTGAAGCATTCCCTGGATAAAAATGCTAAGGGTTAGGTCCCTTCACACTTAAGTCTGTAATCTGGTGGATCAACATTAGATCCACATTAATCCTCCAGGAAATCCACAGGTATCTACCATAATATCATGACAAGAGGAGTTTAACGCAAGAGTTAACCTCTTGGTGATGACAAAAATGTGGGATCTTCATCACATTCAACATAGTGGACTACGTCAGCCCCTTAATCCATGGATGGGAGATGAGGCGAGGCTTCTTCCCATTCGACTTTGAGAGATAGTGGTGGGGTGCTAGCATAGCATATTTCTTCCTTTCTCCTAGATTGAAGTCATTGTTCTTTGGCAGCGGGATCTATCCTAACTAACTCTGGACTATGCATATTACTTTTAGAATATACGTGGTGAATAGCGTGTACTCATAATCTTGTGGGATGTTTTCATGGTTAACATCGCCAACCAAAGGTGGAATGTACTTGGGTAGGATGTTTTATCACCATAACAATTTTCTTTTTGATGGAATCCAAGTCTCGAAATTTGGCGAGGAGATACATCGGTATGGAGGCGTGATAGTTTGGAGGACAGGGTCACACTTAGAAGAGAAAGGGATAAATATAGAGGAGGCATGGAATTTGATGGAGCTTGGTGGGCCACAGATCTCAAACATCCCAGATCAAAGGTCAGAAGACGTATCGGATGAGGAAATATCATGAAGGTTAATCGCTCGAGAGAAGGCCAATAGAAATACTGTGGTTTTAGCTCGCAGATACGTGGGGCCACAAGGGGAATATCTGTGAGAAAAGAGGTCTACCCAAAAATTCTTTTCCCCACCCTCAATATTGAAAATATCATATAAAAGGAGGGCCCCGATCATTATTTTATGATATTTCAAATCATTTGAACGTTTGAAAATTGGCGCAATTGCTCTATTCTAACTAAATCTCAATAGTGAACCAGACTCGTGCATTCTCCACTCATTCACAAGTATTTTTCATCATGATCATGAATCCTGTGATTTTATCTGTAACAGAGAAAGATCTCGCCTCTAAAGAAGAATCCCTAATTGATAGGGACTCTGATATATTTGACATAGAAATAACTGTCTCACCCATTTTCGTATCCAAAGCCAATTTGTTAGATAATGTCAGGAAATGAATACTCTTCATCAAAGAGGCCCAAGTCTCCATAACCCCTTACGTCGTCGAAGTCGCATTCCCTTCCCCAAAATTCGTAAGCTGGTGTGAAAAACAATACTCGCAGGAAGAAAAGGTCATTTTGAATAAGCTAGGGTTAGAGGTCTTGTGCAGAGTAGATAGTCTATCAATTTGACATGCCCTTGGTACACCATAGTCTTCCCCCACAACTTATGAGCCCTTTGAGGAAGAGAAACTAATTGCAGTCTACAGTGAATGGACCTCTATCTCAAAACCCTATTTTTTCAAACCATTGTTAGACTCGAACATCATTCTGAGAGTCTTTTGTTTCCTATGAATGTAATCATCATGGTCATGAAGGTCTAGTGGGTTTGTTCCATACTCAGTCAAATTTTAGGATTAGATAACGACAAGTTTGTAGTAGAGGTCATGTTGGGTTTTCTGTTGACCTTTTTTCAGTCAGAGTCTAGTCAGTAAGTCTGTTTCAATTTCAAACAGTCCATCACTAATAATGTACACAAGCAACTAGTGGATTTCCAATCACTAAGACACTTCGGGTATTACACATATTTGTTGAGAATGTTACTGGAGACAAATAGGAATAAATTACCTGAAGCTCCATTCATCTCGATTGAATGAAAAAGGATCACAATGCTCATTTTTATAAATAAGATCATGTCCAAAGTTTATAACTTAATCTTCAACACCAGCCTACCAAAGGTTTTAGAAGAAATGAAAAGTTATCTGCGGCCCAATCTAGAGAGTAGAGTAAGATATTGTGTATTTTTCATGCACTCTACTTTAATTTGGGTATATGGTTATCAAGAGGCACCTCACCGTCTGTCATTTTTCTTGACTCCTAGAGTTTTTTCCTTGGAGTTCATCAGGCAAAGAATCACCTTAGAAACAAAGCATTTTCTGAAAATGCACAAAGCATCCAACTTAAAGTTTCCTTTCGTAATAGGCCCCTTTGTGGTAAATACTAGATCTTATCTACCTTAGATCAAAGCCAATCTCAAGGAGTTTGGATTTGCACAGTCGCAAATTAGAAAATATGATCCACACCAGGTCATATCTAAAAGAATACTGATGAGCAAACAAGGCCCTTATGAACATGAGCATGTTGAAGGATTTGATAAACTAGAAAATATAGAAACCTGTGCAGATATGGAAGTCATTTTGCAACCTGATCAAATACAATAAATGGAGTCAACCCACAACACATTTAGACACAAAAAAATTCTCCAAGGTTGATTATTAAATCTCCCAAGATGAGTGTTTATAGAAAGAGGAGCAGTTCAGAGGCCCTGGGCACTGGTGGTCAGCAAAATGTTCTCAAGAAAATGAAAACCACACCATCTAAATAGATAGTAAACATGGAGGAAGAAGAACCTAAAAAGAAAATTAATATGGAGATGGTGGAGAGTAGGAACAAAAACGAAGAGGCTAGTACAGAAAGCATGCCACAGAGTGAAGGCAGTTCAAGGTCTTTCAGTGGCAAGAAACATGTCTTTGATAAAACACATGGGGAAGTCTACCAGTCCAAAGAGGATTTAGCAAATAAATATGTTGAGAAAGGGAGCTTATCCATGAGTGAAATAAGATATTTGATTCCCAAGGTAGAAATGGTTTATCGGCATAGGCCTTCCATGTTCTCAGTCAGGGATGTAGAGAGACACTTTACATAGAAATGGTTTATGAAGATAAAGTGTCAAAAATTAAGTTGCATTATGAAAATATCAGTGCCCAAGACAAGGTAAAATTTCACAGAAACACCTTTGAAATGTTGTATTTAGACTACCTGATTTTGATTTTGAGGGTTGCAAGGATGACAGCCCATACTCTCAAGTTGAACGGACAATTGAAGTAAGAAAAATCATCCAGCAGAGCCTGGTAGACTCAAGTCAAAAGATTGGAATCTAAAGGCCCTCAAGGGGTAAAAGATTCCTTAGATGAGAAAGACAAATTGATTCAAAGCATAAAAACAAAGATGAATATATCTTCCACAGAACATCCACAGATAGTAGAGCTAGTTGCTCTAGAACATGAAAAAGAGAAATTTAGACAGGATGCACTAAATTACAAATCCAAAGTATTTCAGCTGGAAAAGGAAAAAGATAATTGGTCATAAGGATAGGTAGAAATATAGAATAGGGCTGCATCTATATATAGTACAACAAAAGTTGATTCAAACACTGAAGATATTGTCCAAGCTATGTACCAAGTAATCTTGAAGACTGGATAAATCAAGAGCCTTAAGGGGATCATAGAAAAGCTGCAGCAAGAGATGAAAATGAAGGATGGAAATATGTCCCAAGTCCAAAAGGAAAATCAAGATTTGCAAGAAAGGGTAAACAAGTTGAAGACAGGCTTGAAAGGTAAAGTACTTTTGCAAGGAGATAAACATGTAATCTGGGATGTTATTGCTTTTGAATCTGCTAAGTTCAAGGTATACTTGAATTTTATAAATGACAAAGACAACATGGCTATCACTTCCCAAAGTAGGTGTACTGTTGCAAATGAGACATTGGCAAAAACGCCCTCAGAGTGGGCTCATAATGCTATAAATTTTCTAAATGTCACTCCCATTGTTGAACTTTAGACCATTGGGGTAAAGGACAAAACTACACTGATCATTTGGGCCAGGCGGGTCATTTCTAAGCACAACTTACTCAAGCCAATTCAAACCAAAGTCGTACAGATGGAACAAAGTATACAGGAATTCAAGGATCTGTTTGGACAATTGTTTATCAAAGGCCTCCCATCATTTTGGGATGGCAAAGAGAAATTATACGATCAGGAGGAATACAATTCTCTCCTCAACCAGTGCAGAATGGATCATTCCAAATTTGAAGGCCTGGAGGAGAACCTGAAGGGACCAAGTTTGGTGGAATATTTGGCCACAGACTTTGAGATTTTAAATAAGTTTAAGATAGTAAATATCAGGATGTCAACTATGGCTTATGCTACTTGCATCGACTTGGAGATCTTGATAAAAGAAATTATGGATTACGAGATTCCTTCTGACTCACATTGGAAGGATATCGTGCAGCTAGGAAAGACAAACTACAGTTTTCCAGGGACTATCAAATAGCCTCCAGTTGTCACCAAATTAGAAAGTTCAAAAGGATATCAGAGCAAGACATATGGAGAGGACAAAAGGTGAGAAGTCAGAGTAATCAATCATTAGTTTATGAAACATTTTTGTTTAATCATTGTAAATTGGCTCACATGCCAAGACTGTCAGTTGAAATTATTGTAGTCAGTTTTAGAAGCTGAAATGTTCCAGTTTCAACGATTGTAATCAAATTGTATAAGTACTAGAAATTTTTAATGAATTAATGCTGGCAAAAGTGAAATGGCACTTTTTTTGTTATTTCTGAACTCAATTGTAATTTTCCGGAGCTGAATTGAATACACATGCATAAGATTTTGAAGTCTCTATGAAAAGATTATAATGGTGGTGATATGAGTTTTGTCTCCTTTCATTGTATGTATTTCCTATGTTCGTTTATTCCATTTTCATTTTCATATATTTAAATTGGAGAGTTAAAGGCCCATAATTTGTCTTGTAATGCTCTTGGCTTAAGAAATTTAAACTGTGTGTATTTCTTCTTAACTAATTCTGAATTCATTTCGGTAATGCTTTGATGCAGTTATTTGTTTTCTCCTTCCTCTTACCACTCTGATTAAACTCAACTTACAACTCATATTCATTGCCTCATTTAGCCTTTATCCTCTGGACAGTTCTACCATCCAGTCATTGTTTTCATTCACTTTCATAATTTCGACTCCATTTCCCAAAGTGTACCTCCCCTTCCTAGCCAGTGAATATATCAAAAAACACCCCAAAAAAACTAAATCTAGCCACCGATTTCCAAAGAGAGATCAAGTGACATGAGATATCCCTCTTTGAGTTGAGCAGGATAGTTTCCATCTCTAAAGTAGGTTGAAACAATTACCCCTCTCATTTGTCTATCAGTAGGATAAAATTTACACAGTGTTAACAGGATCGATGGGATTTGCTTTGCATTAGCCAGATTGTTGCGATGCTTACTTTGCTTCTCAGCCATAGGGTTAACACAGCCAAAACGACATCCATTCGAAGGGAAATCCTACAGTCCCCTAGTAAACTATGCCTGGACACCTTCAGATGACGATCTGTCGGCCATTAGCTTCTTGAGGACCTCCTCAATAGAATTCTCTAATTCACTAGGTTCGCCCAACATTCTCACTTTTAAACAGATAGATCGGGGTAGATGAAAAGATGAAGAGGTTTAGCTTCATATAAAAAAACTCGACACTTGGAAAATTCTCTTCTTGGCTCAGTCAATCATGGGTGGAAAAAAGTGGTCCCGACAAAGAGGTCGATGAGTTAAATAAGAGGGCATCATAACAGATTCTTTCAATGGCCAGGAATGATTCCATAAATGTGAATTTGTTCCTTATGACACGGTCTCAATGTCAAAAAATGGTCTATCATCCCATAAATGTGTTTTCTAACCATTCTGGAGCATTTTTATAACGGTCAAGGTGCCTCTAATGGTCATATATCTTTGCTAGGGTGAAGCCCCATTCTACACAGTCCTGCTAGTCTAGCGAGGTTCAAATGCTATGAACCTGCCTCTTGCGAGGTTCCAGTCTGCGAATTCTTCCATATATTCTCTATAGATTCTTGTATCATTTCTAACTTGGCTTTATTCTTATTGATATTCCTTGACTTCTTCCCTATGATCCGAGTCTCTCTAACTGTTTCTGGAATCCTCTTTCCATTTTTATTCTTATCTTCTCCTAGCATAGTGGCATCGCACTAATGTTGTTCCCTTAAAGGGTCTGAATTTAATATCCCTTCTCTTAATACTTCCTCGGTGGATATACTTCTTTCTTGCATAGATAGGTTATTTAAACCTTCTTTCATTCTTTCAACCTTGACAACTAATTCTCTTTCTTTATGTACCTCCTACTTTGTTACTTTGTTTTGTTGCTTCGACTTATCCTCTCATTCTTCTATTAGTCGATCTATTTTTCTATCTATGAAATCCCTTAGTTCTTGGTTTTTATTTTATGTGGCCTCTTCCTTTTCTTTCCTTCTAATTTGATCTTTCTCAATCCAAGTCTTACCTAGAAAAAGTGGGAAAGGGGCATTGTCCCCAACAAACTTAATGACTTCAAATTCTTCTTTAGTCGATGTTCCATGAACAATAATAGGTACATTAGTATCTCTTCCACATAAGGTTATCATATTACCTTTAAACAAGCCTATCCTTCCCAATGAAGATACCACAATAGGCTTTCCAAAAAATTTCCAAGTGTCTTCTATCATAATATTCACTTGTGTTTCTTCATAAAATACAAATTCTATGTCAAAGTATTCTATTCTTGCACTTATGTGTTGTCTTACTTTTAGGATTTCTAGTAAACTGAGATCTTTATGAACATCCATCATTTCTTTCAAATGTACTAATGTAGTCTGAAATTCCCCTGATTCTTTCTCTAACATGCCCTTAGTCTCTTGACTTTCCTCATATTTTCTTGTCTTATGTTCATCCTTTCGAATTTAGCAATCATCTTTGGACAATACTCAACCTCATGACCAATAATCTTGCAACAAAGATAAATAGGACCTGCGCCAGGGAATTCCTTAGCAAGATGTCCCGACATTCTACAGTTATAACATAATGTAAATCCTCTTTTTCTCTTAAATGTTCCCCAACCTCTTTTATATTGCGCACTAGGATCATAGTGTTGGACCTGCAATCTGCAAAAAATATTTATAGTTCCTACATCCACTTATTAGTCCAAAAATTATTTCTATGCATAGGAATAACATATCTTTCTTCATTTCTTCATTTCTATTAATTTTACTCAGATCAATTCTTTCTTGCAACTGTGCCCTAGCCTTCAGACTAAGACATAATCTATTAAACATATTTAAATTCATGCTTTCAAAAAAAAAAAATTCACCTATATTACTCTTGTCAAAGCACAAAGCTTTACCTCTTTTAGGATCTTACCTTTTTACTTTACATCATATTTATTTCTTAGCACAAAGATTCACAAGTCAAGTAGAGTACTGCGCACTTCAACAAAATATCTACACATAGAGCTTCTCTTTTATTTACTTCAGTTCCCAACAATCACAGTTCCAGGTATCGGAAACAAAACCATTTGTTGGCATAGGGACAGACCCAGGGTTCAATGCTTAACAACGCACAAAAAAAACCCTAACTATTGTCCCTTTTAGCAACACCTACAAAGAAGATGAAGTACCCAAGGTAGAAGCAGTGGCTTACAGGATGCAGGTATATTTAACCAAGCTGGGACACAGATTTTTGATAACAACACTTCATAGAGTATTCTAGTAACAATTATAAGGTGATATGTATTAGTTTATTAGCTTTATTAACATCGTGGGACATACCCAAACAGAGATCAATGCAGTAACAATAAATGATTATATATCCTGAGCAGTTAGCATTGCATTATATCTAACATTGATTTACCCTTAAAACAAGTAAGCACTTAATCAATAATAGATATATCTATCATACATAATAATCAAATAACTAAGCAGATTCATAACATAAACAACACAACACAAAGAAAACTAAAGACACAAGATATACATGGTTCACCCTAGTGTGGGGCTATGTCCACCAGCCACTTCACCTTCTTTATTATTCTTATGAATCTTACATTCATTCACTCATGTGCACTAAGCCACAGAGTCAAGCTTCGCACTAGAAATAAGATCTGTGCACTGAGCACCAGATCCTCCTTCCAAAACTAGGTCAAGGCATAGAGACAATTCTCTATCAAGAACATAGCCTTAACACACATACAATCCCATGCACAAAGCCACTCGAACCACTTTCACTTAGCTCCAAAAAGGCCCTGCAAAATTCTACTTCTACTATACATTCTTTATTTATTTATACTTTTACAAACCCTTACAATAAGGCATAATCATGGGTAAACCCCATGGATCGACATCCCATAAACCCATTACGAAAACCCTAGAAAACCCCTTACTGGGTCCACATAGCCCGCACAAATGGGTGAAATCTAGGATCTCTTCTCTTCCATGGCACTACTTCCTCGAATAATGTTTCGAAGTCAAAAACTAGTCTAAATATGACCAAGGTTCCCTCAAAACGTGGTCGAGGGCCAACAAGTTGGTTGGGGAGGACATGTGGCAGTGTATCTCAAAGTCCAGAGACTTGGAACTCTAGGGAAAATCAAGGTATAGTGTGTGAGAACTCTTGAAGCACAAAGGATGGAGTTAATCTTGGTCGTCCAATCGAGGGGACACATGGCACTACATTTTGTAGTTTAGAGAAACGACTCTCTAGAGGTTCCGTTGGAAGGAGCACTGGGGACTCTCGAAGCCTGGAGTCTCGAAGCAGATCACAACCATCCAAATTGTGGGGATGTGTGGACCGTTTATTTCAGTAGACCTGTGGTGATAAATATGTATTTTTTTAGGTTTTATAGTTCGGAGGTATCGCATTTTGGAGAAGCTAGGACTCCCGAAGGCTAGAGTCCCAAAGAATATCTCAGTCATTGGATGTTGGGGATTTGTGGTCCATTGAATCTGTGCACCTCCAGGAGTTTTCCAGTTCGACACTACGGGGGATTGGAAGCATTGTGTGGTGGACAAATCTTTATCTTGCAGCCCCAAAGTCATTGTGGGCTATACATCATAGTGTGTTTTGTGAGTCGTTGATTTCCTCCAAAGTTCAACTATTCATGAGTTTGCATATTCATAGGTTTTGGGAGGTGTCAAGAGTATAAATATTGGAGCCTAAAGTTCCCGGAGCACCGAAGTAGTGCCTTTTGGTTAGCGCCTAGTCACAACCCATGGTCATATGTGATTCCCACCAGTAAAAGGGGCCAATGCCTGAATTGGATTTAAAGGGGGAGTTTTTCCCACAATTTTATCTCGAAGTCATGTGGAGGACTTCACTGGTATTTGATGACCCTCGCAGACTTGGTTTTACACATGGGGAATAGGGAAAAGGACATGTGATAAGCATATGAGGGCTTAACAAGGGCGCAAGAGCCAATTCATCTCCTTAGCTTTGAACGATCCTAGACCGGGAGGCTGCGTGGACCTCGGGAGGGGTAGGGGTCTGCATCACGTATGAGCATTACTTTGTTCAGGATGTGAACTTTTTTACATACTTCTTGTGCCCAAAATATTTCACTCAACTTGGAATATTTCAACATGGTTTTAGCCATTTCTTGTACTATTCTAATTCCTTTCGACAACTCCACTTTGTTGAGGTGTCCTAGCTACTAAGAACTATATTTTTATTATGTGTTCACCACAGAAGTCCATGAATTCCTTTGATGTAAATTCTCCTCCATTGTTTGATCTCAAACACTTTATTTTCAATTCCATCTAGGTTTCAACCATCTCTTTGTATATTTTGAAATGTTAGAATGCCTTTAATTTCTTCCTAAGAAATAAAATTGCAGTCATCCTTGTGTAGTCATCAACCAATAGCATGTAGTATTGTTTTCCATTTAATCCCTTCATTCTTGTAGGTCCACATAGGTCGGTGTGTACAATATCCAATGGTTTTGTTGTGAAGTATTCTTTTGATTTCAACTTGATCCTGGTTTTTTTTCCTTGTATACGATGCTCACATATAGTATTTTTTGGCTTTAATATCTAGGGAATTTCTTTCATCGCTTCCTTTCTGTTGATTTTGGAAAGGTTATCAAATTTTATGTGAACCATCCTTATATTCCAAATCCAACTTTCATTTTCTCTTCCTAAGAAAAATATTCTCTTTCCAATTTCATTCAACACATATATGTTGTTTGGAGTTCTTCTAGCTATGGCCACTAACTCTCTGGATCCTTCTTTTCTCATCTCACATTTTTCTGAGTCAAACAAAAGTTTTTGTCCTTGATCACACATTTGACTTACACTTAGAAAATTGTTCTTCATATCTTTGACAAGTAGAACATTTTGTACCTTGGCTTCCTTGCTTCCAAGATTGACTATGCCTCTTTCTATAATTTTGGTCGAGTTATCATTTCCAAATGAAATTGATCCATCTCACTCTTTATTTAGTGTCATAAACTTGTTCTTGTCACCTATCATATGCTTTGAACAACCGTTGTCAACATATCACCCACTTTTCTTTTGTTGAGCTTGTAAAGAAAGTGAGCATTCTTCAGTATTCAATTGATCTTCCTTTCTTCTCCATATCCTTTTTGGTTCTTGTTTGGGACTGTTGATATTGTATTTTGGTTCCCTTGGATGAATATTCAGTCTACAATATTTGTCCATATGTCTAAAATTGTTGCACTTATAGCACTCTATCTCATTACTTAGTGAGCCAAAAATATTATGATTTATGTTTTGTGATTCATGTGACTTTCTGAGATAATTATTGGTTGAATGGCCCTCAAAGTTTCTTCTGTTCCTAGAATAGGCTCTACAATTTGCATCTTTGTGACCAAAATTGTGACAAGAATAGAATAAACCAAGAAAACTAGTTTAATCCCTGGATGTAGGGGATATTTTGAATGGTGTTTCTCTTCTTAATCCTTATTCTTCTTGATATGTTATTGATTTCTAGATTTGTGTTTTGAATCTTCTAGGTGGTTTAGTTCATTTATGATTTTCTTCCTGAGTACCTATAACTATTTCTACATAGGTGATTTTTTATGCTTCTTGTTATGTCATCTTGGAGCTCAAGCCTTTCTCGGTCTGCATCTAGTTGTATCCTAGTATGGACCTATAACAATATGTCCTTTGACTGCTGATGATATCATCCAATATTTTGGTGCTATTATGTTGTTGAAGATCTTATCTTAGAGTGACTATTTCTGCTTCCAAGATTTCAATTATCTTCTCATTTTCTTCTAACTGGCCTCTAAGTGTTTCTTCAATCCTTTTGTCTTATTCTACATGGATATTTAACTTTGTGATTATATACTCAACTTATTCTAAGTTGGAATTTTGAGATCCTTCTTTCTTATTTAACTCTTCCCTAAGTGACTTAATTTTCTTTCTTTCTTTCCCCAATTCTTATAAGGAACTGATTAATTCTGTGTTGAGATCGCCTTCTCCTTATTGTTCAAAATATCCAGGATCTTCTTCATCATCTTCTACTTCCATGAATAGTAATATTTCTGAATCATTGTCACTATCATCATCCTCGCTTGATGAAGAGTTGTCTTCCTTTGAGTAGAGACTTTTCTTGAAGAATTTCTTTATGTTCCTTCTCTTATCTCCCTTTTGATTTTTCCTTTTCTTCTTAGGATCTTATTCTTCATCGCTACATTTATTCTTAGCATAACTTCATTTAGAAGAAAAATGAACAGTACCATCATAATGAAAACATTTCAATGGAATCATACCTTTGTACTTGTCGGTTCCTATTTTTAACTTCCTTAAGAAGTTTTCCACTTCTTCATCTTCCTTCGAATTGTCATTGTAGCTACAATATAGTTTTCACTTTTTATTGTTTCGATTCTTCAACTTCCTGGATGCTTTGAATTTGGATTCCTTTGTGACTAGATTCTCTTGTTCTATCCTCATTTCATAAGATGTGAATATTTTGTGTAGCTCGTCCATTCTCAAACTGTCAAGATATGTTCCTTCTTCCCAAGATGATATCTTAGGATAAAATATTATAGGTAGAGATCTTAGAACCTTTTGAACGACCACTAAATCATCAACTTGTTCTCCCAGTCCTCTCATAATGTTCACTTTTTCATCAACTCATAGAAATTAGGTTGCAATGTCTTCATCTTCCTTCATCTTTAGTTGATCAAACTTATCTCTAATGGTTTGAAGCTTAGCTCCCTTGAATTTTTTATCTCCTTCGTAAATATTTTGAATTTTATCCCAAAGATCCTTTGCAGTCTTGTAATGCATAACTTTGACCAATATTGAATCATCCAAACTGCTCAGAATGGTTCCTTTATCCTTTGAGTTGTTTTTCGTTGAGTTTCTTTCCATATTTGTCAGTTGGGGGAGTGGTTGGTGTTGCATATCCATCTACTAATAATTGTGAAACATCAAATCCTTGTGTTTATAAAAAGGTGTGAATTCTTTTATTTCAAAAGGCATAGTTTTTTCCATCAAACCTTGGTGCTCTAATCTTAGCATATTCGATGATCTCCTTCTAGTGGTTAAAATGTTTCTTGAAAGATGTGATTTGATACCAATTGTTGGAATACTAAGGGGGGGAGTGAATCAGTATGAGCACTTTATTATCACTTTTAACCATAGTATGTAATCATTAACATCGTCATCAATATATGAGGAGTACAAATTAATATAGCATAATAAACATCCACAGAAACACAATACACCAGAATTTATGTGGAAACAGAAATGGGAGAAATCCACATAATTATTTTCTTATATATCAAAAGAATACATTCATTGGAAGCACCAACTTCTTGATTCTCTAGCAGCAATTGGAAGGAGGTTGTGACCCCCTATTTACAAGCTCCAACTTGAAGGAAACTAAAACTCCCTGAATTATCTAGCTCCAACTAGAAGGAGGCTACAACCCCTTGATTCTCAAGCTCCAAAATGAAGGAAGCTCCAACTCCTTGTGTTCTCTGGATCCAACCGGAATGAGGATACAATCCCCTTTCCTTTCCCCATCCTACCACCTTGAAATATAAGTGTAGACCAATTGTCACTACCATAATCACTACCACTGTCACTGCCACTATAATTTCCATTGTCACTGTCACTATGACTATCTCATCAACCTGTAACTGTTTCCACCCTATCATTGTCACTGTACCATCAACCTTTGCTATACCAAAACATGTACCGTATCATGAATCAACTGTGTACCAACATATATGGATAAATTATGAATAATACTCACTACAACATCAATGATAAGTATCAAATCATGTACCATATGTCAAACATGAATACAAATTGTAATGTATACCATGGCATCAATCAATAATAGACTTGTAGCATATCATAAATGAATAATCAATACATTTCCCGCATTTGTATGCTACCATACATCAACTGTACCTCAACCATGAAAAATATTCTCAAAGATATGAACCATGCCATATATTGAACTAGATATACTATAATACCTTACTCAATAATGTAGCCAAGATGTACCTCAATCATGTGTCAAAACCTCATCAATACTCCAAGTATGCCTCAACCATACACCACATCATAATCAAGCATAACCTTCACAACAAGTACACAAACATAGCAATACATCTGTAGCTAACCTGAAAATCTAAAATGTTGATCTGTAAGTTATATTATATCTCCAGTGACATGGTACTAGAATTTCCCCCAAACTTGTCTTTTCCTCATGGGAATAAGACATCTTGTCTCGTGGGGCCTCATGTGACAGGTATACTACAACCCGTGGGGATGCCTCACAAGACATTATTGGTTTGACCCATGGGGATACCTCGCAGGACACTAGCAGTATGACCCAAGGGGGGCAACAAAATTGGGTTTTCCTCAGTAAACTTCACTCTCCTCTACAACCTTGAAACTCCCGCACTCCTCTCTTTTTTCTACCTCATATTTCTCCATCGCTAACTTTCCAAATACATCACTAGTTCACTAGAATATATTTAGTAGAATAAGTGAGTGAATTTTCTTGTGAAAGACTCCTTGAGGTGTATTTATATTTTTGGTAGGTAACCTCTTTCCTTATTCTTAAGGCCTCTAGAATTTCTTGTTACAACCACTTAACCCTTTCATTAATTGACTTGTAACTAACTAGGGGATTCTTGACCATTCGTCGAGGCTTCCAACTTCACAAGGCCATAAATCCTCAATCATGAGGATCTAAGTGGCATACCACATATCATAGAAAAAAGCATGACAAGGACTATCCATATATGAGTCTCTGACCTCCATATACATTGTCCTTCATGTCAATATTCCTCAATCAACTTCAGGTACCAAAACCACACCGTTCGGGTTTCTTCAAGGGCTGAAATCAATGACAATCAATATTTCAACACTCAAGTGCTTTCATCTTCTTTCCTTGACTAATGTTCCCATATCCTTCTCCTTCCACTTCTTCTCCATGTGAAATATTGTTTTCTTTGTTGTTCCTACACTATTTCCTTGATGTCCTTGTTCTTCTTCTTCATCTCCTATATCTTATGTTTCTTGTTGTTGTGTGTCTGGATTTTTTTTGTTGTTGGTGGGATCATCCTCTTAGCATCCCAATATTCCATGATGTGTCCCATGTCTTCTTCAATGACCCTCTATCATGTGGGAAGTGATTCCTCACTTGGGTCCTTCTTCACTTGGATATACATGTGATGGCTCCCTGCCTTAAATCACACAACTGGATTGGACGATTCTACCACCTATGGTAAAATGCTTGGTGTTCTCTAAATGCTCTCCCAAATAACCTCCTTATAGACATAAAAATATATATTGTTATCCTGTTTTCTTTCCTTGTGCATGGTATTCCATAAGTTAGTGTTGTTCGATCATGTTGTCATTGATGCCAATGGTTTGATTGATTGATGTCAAGTATTTGATTGATGTCAATGGATTGATTGATTGATTAATGAACAATGTAGATGTATTGTCCTTGATGAGAATGTGTTGAGGTCCTAACCTACACATAGGTAGATCAATGTATTCGGATGTAATAAGGGTCAATATTAATAAGACCTTTCAATAAAATAGAATAAGGCGGATGTAAGAATACCTAATAGAAGCTTCCGCTTCTAGAATGATCTTCCTCTAGATGCTTCTCTTAATAGACATATTTAGTATAAATAAGAGGCAAGGGTATGAGAACCCTAGCTTGGAGATTATTGTAATAGAGTGCTACTCGACTGGAGGTTGCCCCCTCGAAGAGGCCTGTGAACATTGCTTTCTGAATCAAAGTGCTTTTTCTATTGCTATTTCGTATATCATTTCTATGTATTGTGAAGATTATGCTGGATATTTTACTATTATTTTGCCATTTCTAGCATTTTATTTTTGTTCTGCATATTTTATATAACTGGTATCTTGCAAGTGGTATCAGAGCACTTTCCTTGGAAGAAATTGTGGGTATTTTTTTTCCAGGGTAGAGACGTATTCCGACGTCTTTAAGCCACAGAGATCTGTCATTACGTGCATAAACCCACAGTTGAGGGATTCATACACGCAGGAAATACAAGTGGTTCTTAAGCGCACATCTATTGGCCACCCTTGTAACCCATGTTGGTACCCCTTGGAGTGGTAGCGCACCAAACAACACCTGTGTACGGATTGACCTAGATTTCTTGAAGCCCTCTTTAGATAAACCTATCGACTGTCGGACTGCTATAGTGTCACCGAGAACAACACTCGGGAAGATACTCTCTAGTACCTGGGTAGTCAAGTAGTACAGCTAAGGGTATGGTCTATCCTCCATAGTTAGTGCCCTGAGATATTGGGACGAGTACTACTGTTGGACCCCACACATATATCAGAGAGCTATAGCACAGGGCAAACCCTTGTCTGTAGAACCCTTGAATACCTAACCCTTGGGGAACATATACAACAACATAAACAAATTAAACTAGCAAGATCTATTGACGCGCATCTGTGTTCGGGTTGCTAAGTAAATACTCTCTGGTTCATAATTTGTGGATTTCAGCACTGCGGCATTCTTCAGACCTATTCCATTAGATTCATCTCTTATCCCTTATCACATTCATCCATATCATTTTTCTGCAAAAATTTCTGACCCCGCCCACTCCCTTTTCAGTTCACCCATCCTCATGGCCCATACCCATAGCCAAGAACTAGAGTCTCATTTCAACACCTTGAAATTTGGTTTACTCGAGACCCAACAAGAAGTGAAACAACTCAGTGCTACTATTGCCTCCCATGATGCCTCCATAAATGCATCCGTAAATGTAGTCGTCCAGTCCGCAATGGAGGAAGTCAAACACAAACTGACCACCCAACTTGAATCTGTCTTTGCATCACTCTGCACCAAACTCAAGATCCCTACCGATGACTCTTTTCTTGATGCACATAAAACGACTGAAGGTGAAACTTCTTCCCATTCCTTTCAACCCCATCACTTTCAAAGGGACATACGCCTTCCGCAGGTGGATGTAACCAAATTTGATGGTTCGGACCCCACTGGTTGGGTCACCCAAATGGAGCATTATTTCTCTCTCTACAACATTACAAATGACTTGGCCAAACTCCGGTATGGTATTCTCCATCTAGATCAAGAACGCTGGAAATGGTGGCAATGGCGAAAAACTTCCCGTCAAGGGTATATTGCTTGGACCCAATTTGTTGTTGAGCTTTATGAACACTTTGACATCGACACCAACCATTTGGTCCGTTTGACAAAATTGAAGCAATCAGGCACAGTAGAAGACTTCATAGCTGCATTTGAGCATCTGGCTTTTTGAATAGAGGGCATGACTGATGCTTTCTTTCGAGAGTGTTTTATCAGTGGCCTCAAGGAGGAGATTCAGGCTCATGTCCTCATGGCTAGACCTATGACTTGGGTGGAGGATACCAAAAAAGATAAAGAAGCACAACAAATTGTTTCCTCTCAAAACCATAAGCCTTCCTTTATCCCCCACCCTAAACCAATAAACCCAACTACTCCCTCCACCCCATTAAAAATCCAAAAATTGACCAGGGCTGAAATGGATGAATGCCAACTCAAAGGCCTATATTATAATTGTGATGACAAATATTTCCCAGGCTGCAAATGTAAGGAACAAAATCTCTTTATGGCCATCTCTAAGGATATTCAGGAAGAAGATGTTGACACTCCCCCTGTGCCCGAGTCACCAGAAATATCTGACATACACCCTCCCTCCGACCCTCCCAAAGTGGAACTGATCATTTCCATCAATGCTCTCACCGGCTTCGCTGCCCCCCAAACCCTCAAGTTAATCGGTTACATCAAGCACCGAAAGGTCATCATTCTAGTTGATAGTGGCAGCACGCACAATTTTATTCATCACCGCATTGCCCAAGAAACCCATTGCTACATCCATGCTGTCAACAATTTCCAAATCATGATTGCCAATGGTGGTTCCATGAAATGTGGCGAGCACTGTGAAAATGTGCGTCTCCAAATAGGTGACTACCACCTCAAATCCCATATGTTTTCTATTGACATGGGAGGTTCTGACATTGTGTTGGGTGCAGAATGGCTAAGGAATTTGGGTCCCATTCTCATGGATTTTCAAAACTTAACCATGCAATTCGACCAAGGAGGCCACCAATATAAATTTCAAGGCATCACTACTAGTTCACCTGAGGTCATCAGTTCTCATCGCATGGAAAAACTGCTCAAAAAAGGTCATTCGGGTGTCATTTCCCAACTCCACGCCATACAAGCCACAGAGACCCCACTAGTGCCCCAAGACCTCCAAGCCCTCCTTTCTAAACATCAAACAGTATTTTCCACTCCCCAAGGACTCCCTCCTTCCCATGGTGTCCATGATCATTCCATTCCCCTTGTCCCAGGAATCCTTCCCCCCAATATACATCCATATCGCCACCCCTTTGCACAAAAAAATGAAATTGAAAAAATGGTCCAGGAACTCCTTCTTCCCAGAGTCATCCATCCTAGTACGAGCCCTTACTCCTCTCCAGTCGTCATGGTACTGAAGAAATAAGGTTCTTGGAGAATGTGTCCTAACTTCCGTGCTCTCAACAAACTAACCATCAAAGACAAATTTCCCATTCCTGTCATTGATGACCTCCTGGATGAATTGAGTGGCACCCAATTCTTTGCCAAACTTGATATTCGCTCGGGCTATCACCGGATATGTATGAAAGAGGTTGACATTCCCAAGACATCCTTTCGCACTCATGAGGGCCACTATGAGTTTTTGGTCATGCCCTTTGGTTTGTGTAATGCCCCCTCCACCTTCCAGAACCTCATGAACCATGTCTTCCACCCTTTTCTCCGTCATTTTGTCTTAGTTTTATTTGATGATATCCTCATATATAGAAAAACCTGGACAGACCATCTTACTCATGTGGATCAAGTTCTCCACCTACTCTCTCAGCACCAGCTTTTCCTGAAATAGTCCAAATGTGCTTTTGGTGCCTCAGAAGTAGAATACTTGGGTCATTTGGTGGGAAAGTATGGCGTCAGGGTGGACCCAAAAAAGATTGAAGCTATGCAAGACTAGCCACACGCAAAGACTCTCAAAAGCTTGCATGGATTTTTGGGCCTCACAGGGTATTATCACAAGTTCGTTAAGAACTATGAAAAGATTGCAACACCTCTCACAGCTCTCCTAAAAGGGAACTCTTTCACTTGGACTCCAGCAGCTGCTCAAGCTTTTCAAACCTTGAAGATGACCATGTGCACCACTCCGGTTCTGGCCCTTCTCGACTTCACCAAGACCTTTGTGTTGGAATGTGACACCTTAGGGAAAGGAATCGACATTGTTCTTATGCAAGAGGGTCGACCTTTGGCCTTCACTAGCAAGCAACTGTCTGAAAAGAATCTGGGCAAACCCATTTATGAAAAATAAATGTTGGCGATTCTGCATGCCATTGAGTTGTGGTGTCTGTATCTCTTGGGGCAATGCTTCCAAATTAAGACAGACCATCAAAGCCTCAAGTACTTTCTGGAACAACACATTTCCTCCAAGGAACAACAAAAATGGGTGACTAAGATCTTTCGATATGATTATGAGATCATTTACAAGAAGCGAAAAGACAATGTCATGGCGGATGCACTGTCCCAGAAATATGAAGATGAAGGATCCCTTTTTTCTCTTTCCTTCATTGTACTCGATTGGCTCCAAGTTGTGCGCGAGGAATGGCTTCAATATCCCAAAAGTTTGCATCTGATCCAACAACTGCAGAACAAGGCTCCGGCTCCCCTAGGATATTCCTGGCTCCAGGATGAGCTTCGAAACAAAGGTTGCTTGTATTTAAGTAAACAATCCAAGCTCAAATCCACGGTGCTTTCTAAGCTTCATCCTACACCCACAGCGGGGCACTCAAGATTCACCAAAACATATGACCGAGTCAAACGTTCTTTTTTCTAGGATGGTATGAAACAGGACTTCCGTAAGTTTGTCGCTGAATGTGAGGTGTGTCAATGCAACAAGGGAGAAACAGTCAAATCTCCAGGCACCCTCCAACCACTTTCAATCGGGGATGATTTTAAGGATGGAAATTTATTTTAAAATATAGAAACCTTGGCGAATCTTACTAATCCTTCATATGTCAACTATAAATGTTTGGCGATATTTTTGTAAAAATATTCAAATTTATGAGTATTTTATATAGTTTTTATAAAATTTTGGCGATTTTAAAGGTAAAATAATTTTATCCTATGGAATTTGGGCGAATCATTTTTAAAATAGTGAATCTTGTTTTTGGAAAAACCATGGAAAATTAGCCCATGGGCGAAATTTAGCCCCTAAAATCATCCCTACTTTCAATTCCCCTTGCTATTTGGAAGGATATCTCTATGGAATTTATTACAGGCTTACCCAAATCGGGGAATAAATCAGTCATAATGGTGGTGGTGGCTCGCCTTTCCAAGTATGCTCATTTTTGTGCTCTTCCCCACCCATTTACTGCATCCACGGTGGCTCAAATTTTCATGGACCAGGTCTTCAAGATGCATGGCATGCCACACTCTATTGTTTCCGATCGAGACCCAACTTTCACAAGCAATTTTTGGCAGGAATTGTTTAAGCTACAAGGCACACAATTGCATCTCAGCTTAGCTTATCATCCCCAAACAGATGGTCAAACAAAATTTGTAAACAAGTGTTTGGAAACATATCTGAGGTGCTTTGCCTCTAAAAAACAACACCAGTGGGCTCAATGGTTACCCCTCGCCGAATGGTGGTACAACACTACATACCATACACCCACTTGCATGAATCCTTTTGAAGCAGTATATGGACAGAATCCACCTTCAGTTCTCTCATACTTACTGGGTACCTCAAAGGTCCAGGCGGTTGACCAAATACTTACAGTCTGAGAGGATATCATTCGAACCCTTAAAGAGAACTTGGTCATGGCACATAATAGAATGAAGTAGCAAGCAGATCAAGGTCACTTTGACTGTCAATTTGCAAAAGGGGATTAGGTGTTTTTGAGACTGCAACCATATAAGCAAACTTCCCTCAAGGCTGAGCATTGTCAGAAGCTAGCACCCAAATTCTATGGCCCTTACACAGTTCTCAAGCGTGTGGGACAAGTTGCATATCAGTTAGCTCTGCCTAATCAGTTGAAGCTACATCCTATTTTTCATGTTTCATGCTTGAAGAAGGTGATTGGAACTAGGTGCCAAATTCAAACCAACCTTCCAGAGTTAGCTGAAGAAGAATCCATTTAGCTACAGCCAGAAGCAGTTTTGGACCAGCGTGAGTGTCGCCTGTGTCATAGAACCATCAAGGAAGTGCTAGTATAGTGGAAAGATATGACTCCAACAGATGCCACTTGGGAACCAACTACCATTCTACAACAATTTCCACATCTCAAGCCTTGAGGAAAAGACTATTTTTAAGGGGGTGGACATGTTAAGGTCCTAACCCTCACATAGGTAGATAAATGTATTCAGATTTAATAAAGGTCAATATTAATAAGACCTTTCAATAAAATAGAATAAGGTGGATGTAAGAAGACCTAATAGAAGCTTCTGCTTCTAGAAGGATCTTCCTCTAGATGCTTCTCTTAATAGACATATTTAGTATAAATAAGGGGCGAGGGTATGAAAACCCTATCTTGGATATTATTGTAACAGAGCACTGCTCGACTGGAGGTCACCCCCTCGAAGAGGCCTACGAACATTTCTTTCTGAATCAAAGTGCTTTTTCTATTGCTATTTCGTATATCATTTCTGTGTATTGTGAAGATTATGTTGGATATTTTATTGTTGTTCTGCCATTTCTAGCATTTTATTTCTGTTCTGCATATTTTATATAACTGGTATCTTGTAGAATGACAGATGTCAAGTGGAAACCAATCGATGCATATAGATCAATGAGTTGTCATTGATACATGATGAAGATGGATTCGTTGATAAGCAATGCATAGTTTGATTTATGAAAAGATGAATCATTATTGTCTTCTCATGATTGATAAGGTGCACAAATGGTTGAACTCCAAAGTGATCCCCTTATGATGAAATCCCTCACGGGAAGACACTTTTCAGATTGAGTTATCCTAGAAGAATGGTTAGAAGACCCATGCTTGTATGTGGAATAATGAGATGAATATCAATGAATTTGTTGGTGAAACTATCCTAGATGGATAGTTCTTGTCATTCCATTTCTGGTGGTATGTGGAATGTCACATAACTCCTCGGGGTTTGAGAGTTATGGCCTTATGAAATTGAAGGAACCCCATATGAAGGCTTGATCCATTGGTGGATCGGTTCCTTTGAAGAAGAAGTCAAAGTTTGCATCTCAAAGGGAAGGAAAGAAGAATGATGCATTGGATCTCAAGACCATTCTTAGTGGACTCTTAAGCCCTATCAACGAGAGCTGGAACAATGTACTTCCACCAAGGATCGATGGCTAAATCTAGAGGAGACATATCAAAGAAATAAGGAGAAGAAAGACATTGAAGACAACTCCATCAAGACACATGAAGGTAAATAATCTACACAAGGGAATGGAAATTTCAAAAGAACAAAGCAAGGAAGACATCAAGAAGATATTCTTGGGACACCAAAGAAAAGGTATGAAAGTATTTTTCATGGCTATTGTTATTCATGTAATGGATATGGTCACAAAGCTTTTGAATGTAGATCTTATGAAAGAAGATATAATGGAATATTTTATAACACCATGAGGTGTTGGAGATGTGATCAAGTAGGACACATTGTTGTTCACTGTAACACCATTAGATGCTACAACTGTAGTGGGTTTGGCCAAAAATCCCAGGAGTGTTGGAACACAAGAAGAAATTCCATAATGAGGACTTCACATAGCATGGCTAGAAGAAGGAATGAAGTAAGGAAGGGAGACATCTTTGAAAAGTTCAATGCTCAGAGATAAAGTTTTGAAGAGAAGGGACATAAACAGAAGTGGGTGAAGAAGACAAAGCATCCATAACAGAATGAAAGACTAAAGGGAAGTTTAAAAGTGTCATCTACTGAGGCATACACAGGTGACAGTGGTATCAGTCTCGTACATATGCAGGCTGACCTTGTATAGGTCACGTACATATGTGAGTTGTTGTGCAGTATTCCACGTACATGTGGTAAAGCCTTGGAGAAAATGCAATGCACATGGGTTGAAGTTTGATGTGATGGTATAACTCTGTGATGCAGGGTCTGACATTGTTTGTTGCAGGTTCTGACATTGTTTGTTGTAGGTTTTCATGATTCTATATTGGATTACGTAAGGTGATGATGTAAAATAAAATCTTGGGTGCATGCCACTAACCCATGAACATGGATTGATGCATTTTATGTTGAATAAGAATGTTGGTTATGACAGTGAAATTATGGCACCTTGGTTATGTGAAATATCTTGATGATGTATTGGAAAGATTACTTGTTGAAAGGATTGATGCATTTGACATATGAATGGGCTACACATTGGGACATGTGGTTGGTGAGTTGATGAGATGATCATGTTGTACATCATTGATGATCTATAATTGATGAATGATTGGAACATTTCTAGTGCACTGGTAGAGGCACCTACTAGTAGGTTGATTGGCACATGTTTTATGGAGGATTTGGCATACATGTATGGGATTCATCATTTTGTGGTGTTGGTGCATGATGGTGTACATGTTTTGGTACACTCATATATGGCATATGATTTATGATACTACACCATTGGTATTACCTGATTAGCAAAACAATTGGTATTTGTTTATGATACCTGGTTCATGATGGAGACATATCATGAGTGATATGACACATTTTTTGGCATGTTGGCAGATGCACATGGTTGGTGTTATCACTGAAATTTCATCCTCAAATGGTTACAGGAATCCAACATCTTCAAACAACTATTAGTTCACCCATGGACCAAAATTACCAAACATGCATTTCCAAAAGGTTCAAAACTATACAACCAGTTAAAAGATCAGAATGCGCTATGACTATATAGGGTGCACACACACATGTGCCATCAAGAAATGTAGGAAAAGTGCACATGCACATGATACATGACTGTGGATGCTAAAATCCACGCACACCTAAGAACAACGCATTTATGATGTTGGTCGGCCTCCCACCCACTTCTGGTTCAGCTTCCAAGCTAATTTGACATCCAAATCTTGGCTGGATCTGGCTGGGTGGCTAGTCAAAGACCGAAAGGTGCCCTAAATAGCCCCCTTTCACACTAAAAGATGGTTACACAATACCTCAAAGTGGTGCTATAAAACAAGGCCATGGGTGCACTACATCTTCAAGAAATTCATTTGCAAGGTTATGTTGTTACTATTCTCTTGGGGAAACCCCTTTTCTCATCAAGAGCATACTAGCACCATTCCATTTGGGAAATCCACATCACCTTTTGAGTGGGTTAGATTGGGATTCTTTCACCATTTCTTTCAAGTTTTCAAGTTGTAAAAAGAGTTCAATCTTGGGGGTCCAATAGCCCTCCCTTGGAGGAAGAAGGGACCCAAAGTCCCCTTTCTCTTTCATGTTTTATTTTCACTAATACAATCCTTTCCATTGGTGACATGAGTCTTGTTTGTTTCTTGTTCTTATGTCCTTATGCACAATAGTTTAATTATTTTTTTCCTTTCCTAGTTTAATTCTTAGCTTATTCTTTTATGTTTATTCTTCTAACCCTTTCTATTACTGTTGTCTTGCTTAGCTAACACAACTAAGCTTGTAAGCACCTCTATTTTGCTCATTTAGGTGACAAAATAGGTGCAACATATTGGCTACTCCACTAGGGAAAGGTATCAATTTCCTACCCCACTTGGGTTATTTTAGCTCTTCTTTTTACTTATTTAACTTGAAGGTACCATAACTGGCCCAAGCCAACCTACAAAACATCAAATTCAAATCTGAGTTGAGATAATTTCATCCAGAATTCTCTTCATGGACGTGTGACAGTTGTACACAAGTTTATTGGCCCACAATAGCGCATCATGTGCACGTGTGCCAAAATCACTGCAATACTCAACGCCTCCTGCGCACTTGTGCTCAAAAATATTTTTCAATTCGCGCATTGGCGCTCAGAGTTCCTCTGTCTAGTCTAAAACCTGCACACCTATGCAAAAAGCACACATTGTAAGATTTTTTATAATTTGTTGAAGGCCCATAGCCTTCTTAAATATGATTCCATGCATGTTGTAATCTACACCACACTTACATTCCCTCTCATATAAAGGGATTAGTCAAAACACATAGGCACTTAGGGGTTAAAAATCATTATTTTTTCTTTTTTTTCTTTTTATTTTTCCACAAGGATGGATTGCTTTGACTAAAAGTTGGAATCATTCTACATCACATATAAAACTTTCATTGGGACTAGAAATTGGATATCAACATTGAGTATTCTCTTCTCTCGCGCTCCAAAGCGATCTTGAGAATCAGAAAGAGGTTGAAAGACAATTTCATCTCCCTTAAAAAGATAAAATCTTTAGGAGAGGACAATAGCCCCCTTGAGACTCCTCTTAGTTTATTTTTCAAACACATATCAATATTGTAATGGGCCCATACATGCCCACATGCTACAAAGATAGGATAGTGTTGAAATTTACTTTCTTAGATTAAATCACTAGGGAAGTTTAAAGGTTTTGTAATGGGCCCATACATGCCCACATGATCACAATCTAGGATAGTTTCAAATCTTCCTTAGATTAAATCACATTAGGGATCTAAAGGAATAGTAAAGGACCCACATGTCCACATGCTAACTTTTTAGGGACTTTTGAATTCCGCAAGGTTGTACCAACGACATTTAGTTAAATAGGTAATCAAAGAATTGTAAGGACCAAGAAAAGTACACATGCATCAAGGTGACACCTAATTCATTAAAAAATTGGCACACTTTCACTCATTCACACACAAAAGTCACTTCTCACTCACATAGTTTTCATCTCGAAATGTGGAGGTTGGGGTAAATTTCCTCCAAAGGGATTATGAAACATCCCACCTCTGTCACTTCTCAGTCACATAGTTTTCATCTCGAAACGTGGAGGTTGAGGTAAGTTTCCTCCAAAGGGATTATGAAACATCCCACCTCTTTTCTTGATGAAAATATCCACTCCCACTTAATTTTAGCGAGATTGGCTCACACCCCCAATCTCTCAAACAACCACATCTAAATTTTTTCGAAAAACTCACTAAGTTTTCCTCCACAAGAGGTGCCAAAAGAAATCTTTTAGTCTAGGTAGGATTTCAGGGATAGGCATCCAAATAACTCCCCATTATCTGGTTCTCACATTTTCAAAACAATAGACGTTGTCAAATAGGGAACTTTAAATCCTCCAAGTCAAGTGTTCCTAACACCATAAGGCATGGAGATACCCATTAAGGGTTGAAGGTTGAGGTCTGGTTGTTCTGTGTGTCCCCCCTTGAGGCACCCACCTCTTGGACGGGATCCAGCCTGTGACCCATTTCTTAGGACAAATATCTAAATGCCACACTTTGACTGAGGTACCTAGTGACCAAATTTTAGGACATCTACCCAGGTGGCAATTGTGGGCTGCAATTGCACCTTGATCAGATTTTGTGTGGCTATTGGGAAATATTGCCAGTTTTTTCGGGATATGCCCCCTCTACCCCTCATTATAACTGATTGCTTCATCCTTCACTAGTTTCTCTTTTGGTGGCTTCAGACCTCACTGTCGAGTGTTATTGGAAGGTCCGGTTCTATTTTGAGAGGAAGGATGTTACGTCTTTTAGCACACGAGCATTTGTTTTCTTTATTCCCCAACACGGACAAAATCCACCTATCCACATATATGCGTCTTTATCAAAACACTTTATGTATGATTCCCTTCTGATTACATTTGATTTGGATATATATCATGTAAAGTTCAAAAATTGTAGCAAAGGCTCTTGTTTATTTATTTCTCTCACCACCATTCACACACATTCACTCAGTTAGTCGAACATCATGGGGGACTCACAGAACCCGCATCATTCCAGATGCTTTCTAAATCTCCCTCCTATTCTAGGAGGCGTTCCTAGTCTTGCCAACTCATCGGCTCCATGTTCTCACACTCCTATGAGTGCCACTATCTTGGGATCAGCTTTGCTTGGTTCCACCTTACTTGGGTCCAATTCCCAAGGTCCACCTTCCACTCGCTCTCCTTTACACGAAAGTGGGGGGCCAACTTCCTCTCAAGGGGAAAGTACAAACCCACCTAGTCCCTTCCAAGGGCCAGGTACTCAGAACGCTCACACTATGGCTAGAACTAATCCTCAGCCACCACCCCATATGCCATATTTAACTTCCCTCAACATACTAGATCTGACTAAGCTCACTAATGATCCCATATTACACAACCCCACATGGCCTGCAATGCCTACCAAACTCCCTTCAGACATCCCCAAGTTTGAAGGAAAAGCAGGAGATGATCCTACCAACCATATCATGACATTTCACCTATTGTGTCATTCAAACAACATCATGGATGATTCCATCCAATTTAGGTTATTTCAATGTACACTCACTAGCCCATCTGCCAAATGATATGTCGAAGAAATATCCGGGTCCCACGCAACTTTTGAATCCTTGGCCAAAGCATTTTTGACCTTCTTTCAATTACCCGTTCGTCATGACAATGGCCTTGAACTACTCTCATATTTCAAACAAACCACCTCTACACATATTTCCTACCACATCCATGAATGGCGTCGGTGATGTAGCCTCTGCAAAGATGACACTACCCCCCAACAGTGTCTCAATTGGTTCCTCAAATCACTTGTTTCCCTCCTTTCCAAACATGTGGTCGCCACCTTCCCCCAGACTGAAGAAGAAGACATTAGCAAGACCCAATAGTTTGAACTCATCTACGCCCAGTCTGGATACCTATAGACGGTACTCCCAGACGTCCCAAGACCTGTGACATTTGGCCAAGACAAACCTAGGATGTCTCACTCAATAGATGGATTGATTGGTAACACTACACACCACAACCCACCACCACCACAACCATCCATGTATGGCACACCTCAATATCCTCTGGCATATGGAGGAATCCCTTATTATCCTCCTCCCCCTTATCAACAACCATACCTTGTTTCCCTGCCTCCACCCATAAGTGGAGCCCCGCCAGTGCCCCTGAACCACCCACCTATCAAACCAAGGGTCAGTACTCCCTCTACCTCGGCCTATACCCTAAGCACTAGTGAAAGCACCACACCATCCTTTGTACCTTATGGCGCATCACCTCAACATAATCCATACTTTCCATTTTCTGGCCCCCCATAGCCTATGGCTCCACCACAAGGACCACCACACACTAGGGTTAATTTTGTTCAACTCTCTCCCATTCAACAATATAAAAATTTTGAACATTTGAACACAAAATATCCACCCCATCAATCGAACAATACTAGAAAGAAAGGAAAACATCGAAACAATAATAATCCGGGACCAGGAGGAAACCAGAACCAACCCCAGCAGAACCAGTCTTCCGGAGGCAACCAAAAACAGGGGAATCAAAACCCCCAATGGGAAAACAACAACAAATGTCAAAGAAGGAACAACAACAATGTTAGGACCACCTTCCCTTGTTCCCTTTGCGGTGAGTTTGGTCACTATACTCACCATTGCCCCCAAATTGCTGACTTTAAATGGATGAAAGATTTTGTGAATGGACCACATCCCTCAACACCACCTGCACCTTAGCAGGCCCCATAACCATATGTGCAACAACCCCCCCAGCTGTACTACAAAACCCCATCCCACACCAAGGGGTCATAAATAACTAACCAGACATGCAGCCTACCCCACCATAGTTGGGACAGTATCCCAATACGGGAACCTCTGTCGATCACACTATCCTCCCTACCAATGAGGAAGAATCCCTTCTGCAAATATGCAGTTGTCAGTATAAAACACCTCTTGAATATTATCCCACCACCTCGGAATCAATTCCAGTCACAACCAGACCCCCTCTCATAATTCCTTTCCCTAATACTGAATCCCCCCTTCGTATTCCTCGCATCCCATTGCCCAGGAATGTCCACAATCCTCAAGCTAGGGTAGCTCATAATTACAGTTTGGTCGATGACTTGGCAAAATCTCTAGCTACCATGTCAGTCTTAGAATTCCTTCAAACTTGAACTACCCAGTGGAAATCCTTACTTTCCTCCCTGGGAGAAGTCGACCCTGCTGATACCCGATTCATCACATTTGACCTCAACAATGAAGAACCTCTCCTCCCCGCTCTTATTTCTTTTCAAATCCCTGTAAAAATTCAGAACATTACAGTTCACTAATGCACCATTGATGAAGGTGCATCCACCTATATCATGTCCAAATTCGTATGGTAGAAAATTGGTTCCTTTTAAATCATACCATCTAACATTACCTTAAGATCCTATGATGGAAGACCCTCATCCCCCAAAGGACTCTTCCAAAATTTCCCCGTTGAGCTCAGGGGAAAAACCGTTCTGATTGACATTGAGGTTATCGATGCCCCGCTCGACTACAATATCTTGTTTCTTCATAGCTATATGTATGCTATGAAGGTTGTCGCCTCTTCTGTGTTCTGAACCATGATGTTTCCCCATAATGGAAAGATCATTACCATCGATAAAGTATCACATTACAAGCCTAACCCTTCATCCAACATCGATAACATCCTCCCTTTTATCCACACTAATCTCGATGCCTATCCACTCATTGAGATGGGCCCCAGAATATTCAAAGACCCATCTATTCTAGGGACCTACCACGTAGCACCACCACTCCTCCATCCCTCAGCACAAGTATGTGTCGTATCCTCCAATGGAACGACAACTAAAAATAACCTATCTCCCACCAAGGCCTCTTCCATCCCTGACGTCCCACTAGTCGCAAAACTTCTCCCTCAGGAATCCCCTGGAACTAATTCATCTCGACCCATTCCTAATCTTCCCTAGGGCCAGATCCCAGGTTGGGAAACAGTCCTCCAAGACATTACCCAAATCCCTTTCTTTTACCCCCCACCAGGTGTACAAGATTTCTAGGTCGCTGAGACGCTTACCCTTCCTAATATGGTGCTGGCAATCCCTGTTTTGTATTTACATCCACCTGAGATGGTTCCTCAACCATCCCTCCCTCCCCAAACAAAAGGAATCCCGATGCAGATTCCCATACTCACTCCCACCATACCCCCTATAACCCCCACTCACTAACCTCCCTATTACAAATGGGGCCAGGCGAAAGAAGAAGGAGCCTACAACTCCACTTCCCCCATGTGTCCAACCTCCTTGTGCGCTATGCGAGAAAAACAGACACCCCACCAACAAATGCCCATCTCTCCCCGAGTTATGTAATCTCATCCAACTCCCTTGAGCACCACCATTGCTCATCGCTTCCTCCAGTATTGCCGCTATCTCACAAAACACAAGTAACAAAGGACTGCAAACCAAATTTGCATGCGCCATCTATTCAGAATATGGCCATTACACACACCACTATCCAACATTACCTCAATTTCGACAGAAACTAACAATTGTACACCAGATCTTTCAGCAAACACCCACCCCAACAACTATCACCGACATCTATTATGTCACAACCTCAGTCAATGAACGCATGAGATGTCCTTGCTCTCTATGTGAATCACTTGATCATTTCACATATCAATGTCCTATGATCATTGAATACAAGCGTTGTCAACTGGCCCCTATTCAAAATCATATCCCCCCTCCTCCAATAGACCCAATAAATACCCTTACCCCATCAATTGATATGGTTCATATATTCCCACCAGAACCTGAGGCCCTCCCTTCTCCCCCATGGTTCCTAAATAATTTATATGAGGAATTACCCCCAATTCTCCAATTCATTTCCCCATGAAAATTCCATGCCCGACTACCATTTTTAACCCACAATATCTGGATATTTTGTTTATGTTGAGTGAACCATCGCAATCCCCCTCCATCAATCCCCCTATGTATTTATCAGAAGGAGACAATGCCACAGTGACAATCACCGAGGTCACTCCTCTCAATCCCCTATATTCATGCTAGTTTCATTGTGATGAAGATATCCTTGAGGAGTTAACTACCCCTGATTTCCCATGGGATGTGCTCCACCATAGAGCGCTCTTTATTTCACAGGAATCCTTCACGCCTCCTAACCAACACCCCATATATGTAGTTGAAACCAAATATTTTCTCCCATCAGGGCATATAGATTGGTTCAATAACCCTATCCCTACCCCCGATGCTTTCAAGGAAGGCAATATGGCCAATATATCCCCAACCATCAAAATAGATATTTCCATCAAATATGGAATTCTCAAGGAAATCGCCATTGGTGCTGCATGTTCTCTAGAAGAACTCACCACCTACAAATATCTCTTCCAGGAATACCAAGACATTTTTTCCTAGTCATATACAAAGATGCATGGCCTTGATCCCTCGATTGTTGAACATCGCATAGACACTTGGCCTGATATCACACTCGTCTGCCAAAAATAACGACCATTACACCCATCCAAAGAAATGACCATCAAAGATGATATTGACAAACTCCACGCTACAGGGTTCATTTACCCCATAGCCTATACGTCATGGGTCTCCAAACATGTCCCTGTTAATAAAAAACAGGGCACTATCTGTGTCTGTACAGACTTCCACGACCTCAATCACGCCTGTCCCAAAGAAAACTTTCCAACACCCTTCATCGACCAAATAATTGATGATTGTGTAGGTCACGAGGATTTGTCCTTCGTGGATGGTTTCTCTGGTTACAACCAAATCCAAATTCACCCCGTCGATTAGTACAAAACTGCATTGACAACCCCTTGGGGCACCTTTGTGTATCATGTCATGCCTTTCAGCCTTAATAATATCGATGCCACATTCCAATGGGCCATGACATACATTTCTCATGATCTGGCTCATATCATCCTCCCATACTTAGATGACCTCACCGCTCGATCTAAGAAACACACTCAGCATCTCAATGATCTATGAATCATCTTCCATTGGTGTCATCAGTACAATATCCACTTGAACACCCTCAAGTGCATATTTTGCGTCACTGTTGGGCACCTTCTTGGGTTCATAGTTTCCCGATGTTTCATTACTGTGGACCCCCTCAAAGTCGAATCCATCATAGAAATTCCACCCCCACGGAATTTACGCCAACTACAGAGCCTTCAAGGCAAAGCCAATTTTTTACAGCGCTTTGTCCCAGATTACACTACTCACGCACATGGCTTCCTTTTCTTACTTCATCACAACATCCCATTTCAATGGGATAAACATGCCCAAAATGCTTTTGATGATCTCAAAGTGGCTCTCTCTAACGCCTCATTGATTAGTCCACCTGACTATAACTGCAATTATCTCCTCTACATATCAGCCTCAGCCATTTCAGTAGCAGGATTTCTCATCCAAATAGGGGATGAATCCCGTGAGCATGTGATTTACTACATTAGTAAAAGCCTTTCAGGAACACCCTTGAAGTACAATCACAAAGAAAGTATAGTCCTCGTAGTTTTCCTCGCAGTCCAGAAACTGCACCATTACATTCTGCTTCAAACTACCAAAGTCATCGCAGATTCCAACCCCATGCAATACTTTCTCAGTCATCGAAAAATTAACGGTAAATTTGCTCGATGGATCGTCATCCTTCAGGAATATGATCTTGAATTTTCAACACCCAAGAGAAAGAAATCTCTCATCCTCGTTGATCTTATCACGGATTTTCCCTCTGACACTACCAGTCCACCAGTCAATACCAACCTCCCTGATGAACATATTTTTTTTATCCCCTTAGATGACCCTTGGTATGGCGATCTTCTTGTCTATCTCCGAACACAAAAATTCAGAAACCACCTCTCCAGAGATGATCGTCGACGTATTCATCACCAGGCACCTCGCTAATCCTCATAGGGGACATCTTATATCGGCAAGGAGTCTACACCATACTCCATCGATGCTTAACTATTGACGAGGCCGACAGAGTCTTGAATGACTGCCACAATGGTGCTTGCGGAGGCCATCTCTTAGGGCTGTCCACCGCTCAAAAAATCATCCGCGTAGGTTAATTTTTTCCTACATTATTTCACAACTACATCCATGCCGTGAAACGATGTGATAAATGCCATCTTTAATCCAACAAAGCACGCACACCACCTGCTCTTCTACACCCAGTCATCACCGCTAGTCCCTTTGGTAAATGGGGCATCAACTTCATGACTTACAACCCTACATCTAGCAATGAACACAAATATATAGTCATTGCAGTTGATTACTTTACCAAGTGAGCTGAAGCCATGCCTACCTTCAACAACTCCATTGACACAACAACACATTTTTTATTTAACCACGTCATATCTTTCTTTGGAGTACCACTCCAACTAGTCTCTAATCACGGGAAACATTTCGAGAATGAGATTTTCATGGAACGCTCATTGTAGTTAGGATTCTCCCACGAGTTTTCCTCACCATACTACCCTTAGTCCAATGGACAGGTAGAATAAGTTAACAAGGTCTTAAAAACCATGTTTCAATGCATGGTTAACAAACATAAAACCAATTGGCATCATATGTTATTTTCTGCGCTCTGGGATTATCACACAATAGTCAAAAGTGCCACTGGTTTCACACCTTTTCATCTAGTCCATGGGGTTGAGGCCACTCTTCCCATTGAGTGAAAAATTCCCACCTTATGTACCACTATTGATATATTACCCGACACTACCCCAATAGAGAAGCATTTGCTGAACTTAGAATCCCTGGATGAAGATCGTCGGTCTTCATTACAGAACAATGAAGCAGCTAAAAAATGATCAAGGGCCACCTTTGATCACCATGTCAACCTTCGCTCATTTAACGAAGGAGACCTTGTCCTCACTTACGATATCTCTCACGATACCCTTGGCCATGGAAAATTAGAGTCTCTTTGGCATGGACCGTACATCATCCAACATTGCCTCACTAAAGGTGCATACATCCTGGCCTCCCCCGAAAGCCATCCTCTCAAGGAACCCATCAACGGGTTGTACTTAAATAAATTTTATGCCTGAGCATAGCTATACTACACTAAGATTTGTCTTTCTTGTACACATTTTGTAGAGTTTTTAGTCTTGTTTTATCCATACCTCCCATCTAATCTATCACTCATGTTATTGATAGATGCCACCTCCATCAGCCTAGCACATCGGTTACACTGATGGAGCTAGCCGTTGGACAGAGAATCTCGCTTCGGCTGCTTGGGCCCTCTATTTTCCTTCACATGACCTGCTCCACACCAGTGGCATATGTTTAGGCTTAGCCACCAACAATCAAGCAGAGTACACCGCTGTCATTGGTCTCCTCATTGAGGCCAATCATCGCCATATTCGTCACCTTAGCATCCTATTAGATTCCTAACTTTTCATCCTCCATCTCAACAATGTATACCATGTCCATGATCCTTGCCTCTTCCACAAATATCTGTAGGTTAGACATTTATCTCGACATTTTGATTCCATTACATTTACACATATCCCAAGACAATTAAATCAAATAGAAGATAACATGGCTAACATTATACTAGATTGGCATATATCGCATACACATAAACCATCAAAAGTTTGTCACAACATATAGATTAGACATCATTCACTACATCAAAAACCAAAATCATCAACAACAAACACATCACACATGTACACAAAGATCCAAAAATGTATATCCACACACACACACACACATATATATATATATATATATATATCGGTCCACATGTCATAAAGTGTTTACAAAAATAGTACATCTCCCATAGACAGGTGAATCACCTCATCCCTACCAAATACAAAACTGGATGTCACAACTATACAAAATGGGATCACCGGCCTATATCAAATACACAACTACATATCTAGCATCCCTCAGGGCACCTCTAGTGCTCCAGCACCAGGTCTTCCCTCTAACGAGGGTACCCCACTAGCTCCAGGTCCCTCAAGTCCCAAAGGAAACCATCAAGTCATCGCAGCCCCGGCTACAGTTGCTCTATGGATCAAGTTTCACAACTCTGCTGGAAGTCCAATACACTGCTCCAGGATCCCCTCATCCTAGATCCGCAACCACATCCTCTCAAGCACTCCCTGTATAACTTCCTCTAGTCAGTGGCGGAAATCATCAAACTCTCCCCCAACCTCGGCCGAAGGAGCATGTGACGGCCCTGCCCTGGGGTCATCATAACGATGTCTCCAGGATACTCTATCATCATCATTAGGCCTCGCCCCAAAATCCTCTCGACGTCGCCTCTCCCCTACTTGCAACTCTCCCCACGGTGGTCTCACAGGCCCCTGGAGGGCTGGCGCTCTGATCAGCTCAACCTCTCATCCACATGGTCCCACATCTACACAAACAAATACATGATAGCATTAACATCCATACAAATATCAACCATATGCTATACTATCTAAAAAACAAATCAACAAAATCAGTAACCAACACATCATACATCGATGATCAAATACCTCTCCCAGAGGTAATATCATCTTAGGGTCATCACAGAAATCTATCCGACTGTATGGAAACTAAGATATGATCTGTGGCATCTGATGCCACACCTGTGCAACCTCATCTGTGAGGTAGTGACCACCCTCCCCACCCCCATGACGAACCAAAATTGTTGACCACCACCGTAATCGCGGCTCTTGCGCTCCTATTGGGTCTAAAAAAACTCTCGGGTGCAATATTGACAGCCTCTCTAGAAACCAAGCCACCAGGATAGATTCAAAGGAAAAATCCCCTGAGTCGGCCTCCCAACACCTGGTGAGTTGTCCCAGCATCTTGGCATGTAGCATCAAGCCCCAGGTGAACTTCTCACCCCCTAGTGCCCGTTGTATGATCCTCAGCTGGCCACGACTAATATGCTGAGTTGTGAGTGACCCATACACTCTCACAACCATCTCTTCCAGGAAACAATGTACCAGGGCATCCATTTCCCCAATCCTCACCACTGACCTAGACATAAAATCCTCTCTCGAACAATATGTCCGAGCAAGGGTAACCAACTGCCCCTCTCCAACTACCACCAGCTTGGTCGACAGTAGGGCACCCTGAAAAGGGAGCAAGAAATAGACATCCTCCTCAACAGAGAATGCCAAGTTCTCCCCATGCACAATGAAACCCTGCAACTCTAGACTCCACATCGAGATCAAGAATTGCAGGAGATACTCTTGTGCCCTCAACAATGGGCACTCAAAAAATTTCAGTAGCCCACAGGCTGCCAAAGCACAATGAACCACCAGTTCCTCATCCCTCAAGGCCTCCCTCAGTTGGGCTCAGTCCCTTTCTATAAAATGAATCATCATCATCCCAAATGATTACCTGCATCCACATATACAGTACTCAATCAACCATCACAACAACACTGAAATCTCCAAAAAAAAAAAAAAAAAAAGGGGAGATGAGTTTTTGCACCCTTAGCTTTGCCTCAAAGGGGCGGCTATTTTCCCCATAAGAGAACACACATGTGCACCTGTTTACCCCACATGCATGCATGTATGTGCGCCTGTTAATCCCATAGGCATGCATTCGGTGTGCGCCTGTTTACTACATAGTTGCACACTCATGCGCAACTGTCAGCAACACAGCCGCACACATATGCGCGGCTATGTTTCGGATAGGCACACACCCCATGCGCACCTATTTTCCCAGATAGCATGCCCCCCCTATGCAGCTATGCCCATTACATCCACATTCATGCACGGGTCACCATCGATCGTCCGTTCATTTTGGGGGCCACAACCCTAAAAACCCATCATACGACCATCTATATGGTCCTACCCAAAAAATTGACACCTAACTACTGTACAAGAGGATGAGACAACTAACCTGACTCTCACACCTCCCAAATAGGATTCCTCACACGCCTAGAACATCTAAATATTCTCTGCAATCTCCTCTCTAACCACTATAGCAGCAAGTACAAATGAGGTGGAAATGCAGGCCCTACAACTATATATAGGCCCTTTTTTCCAAACTTCCAGACTCAATTTTGGGAGCTCCGAGCATCCATTTTTTGATCCATCTTCAGCCACAATATCAGCACCCCATCATCTACATCCAGACATTCCCTGGGCCATTTTTCATCCTTAGCCCCTGGGGAGCCATTTTTCCATACCCCGTTCAGGTACGCATGCTCATGTTCAAAATTATCAAATAAACGGTTATATGTTTGATTATCTTCAGATATTGTTCAGGTCGGGTATTTGGTTGTCATATGTGTAGGTATTTGGTCATCACAGACCAGCGCGACCCCTTCAAGTATATAATCAACACTGGCATATAATCATTCCCTCTGAATTTCAATTGCATCTCCATTCACACCCTCTGAAATTTTCCTTTAGGGTCCCTATAGTCGGCTCTACAGTACTGTCACCTCCACTGCATTTTGGGTACTGTCACCCGGTAGCACTCTACCCCCCATGAGTTGTCCCATTCATAGCCCCCCTTGGCACTTTGAAACTCATGTTGTTTTCAACCTTTAGGGATGGGAGTCCCAATAGTCTTACATCATGTTGTGAATCGGCCACATACTCCTTCTCCTCATTTTTCTAGCCTACCCAACAGACTCCTAGGGTACTTCCTCATGGTTTTATTTTGACTGCACTCCCACAACATCATTTACCATCCACTGTCAGTTTTCCCATCTTCAGATTTCCCTCCATACATTTCCCTAATACAGAAACTTGCCTATGGGGCTCAACCCCCCACTTGTTTTTTAACCAACTTTCGCCATCCTCAGGCCAAACCATCTTACATAGGGACACCCATTTCTGTATCTTCATTATTATCCCCACTGATTTTTTAATTATTTTTGTAACTAATCCTTTGTTTCCAACATTTTACATAGCTTTTTGTCATCACCTTTGGTGACCTTCTTCCTTTTTGAAAAAAAAAAACCATTTCGCCCTTGTTTGGGGCATTCCTTATCACACACTCTTGTTGACATCATCCATAAAATTCGAGTATCCCACAAGCCACCTACCTCTGCTCTTTGAGTTTGTTCACTTTGTCCCATCTCTGGCACAACTTATCCCATGTCTCGTTGTCCCCCTAACACTCAACCTAGTTGAATGGTTGCGGCCACTTATACTTCGCATATATCCCTAACCAAGGGAAATCTTGAGTCTCCATGCATCTTGGCTTCATCCATGTACCTCCTCAGTTCCTGACCTCACCTAGTGGATTTCACAAAGCCCTTTGCTTCTTGGAGTCGCATCTCCTTTTTGTCGACATCAACACAGTTTCCAGAAAGGCGACAGTATCTTGACTCTCATTACCTTTACAATGAGGAGTCACGGACGGCACAGGAAGAACCATCATTTTTCTCTGTTGTCGTTGACCCCCATAACATTCAACTTCAACACTTTCTCATGTTACGGTGGGTCTTACTTTGCAACTATTGTAGTTGTTTTTTATATTTTCCGAAGACCTCTGAAATTTGTTGGGCTATCAATGCCCACAAAATCTGTGATACTTCTTACAGGTGTCATTGCCTACTGTCCAGAGTATTGTTCCTCATCAGAATTTTCCTCTGCCTTTATCCAAACCGCCCTCGAGGGTGCTGCAGTTGTCTACATCAACACACAGTTTCAGCTACTATACAACACCCTTTTTTGAGTTACATGACATGAGCATGTGGCATGCCCGCTTCATTTGTACACAATTTATTTTCCACACCTTGCGAAAGGTTGGGTCCTACAGGTTCCCTTCTCCCTCCAATGGGTCACTCTTGATACTCTCACTATCGCTCTTTCTTACAACGGTACTCTCAGTAGAAGAAACATTGATGAATTTCAGCTATCCATATGCTCCTAACCTCATCCATCAGGGGGCATATGTTATCACTAAAATTTCATCCAAAAATGGTTACACGAATCCAACATCTTCAAACAACTATTAGTTCACCCATGGACCAAAATTACCAAAAAAACATTTCCAAAAGATCCAAAACTATACAACCAGTTAAAAAATCAGGATGTGCTATGACTATATAGGGTGCACGCACACATGCGCCATCAAGAAATGCAAGAAAAGTGCACATGCGCATGATGCGTTACTGTGGATGCTAAAAGCCGTGCACACCTGAGAACGGTGCATTTATGATGTTGGTCGACCTCCCACCCACTTCTGGTTCAGCTTCCAA
This sequence comes from Picea engelmannii, assembly GCA_009831015.1. Taxonomy (NCBI): domain Eukaryota; kingdom Viridiplantae; phylum Streptophyta; class Pinopsida; order Pinales; family Pinaceae; genus Picea; species Picea engelmannii. The sequence goes on along the minus strand of ML777558.1, from coordinate 659,028 downwards.
GTTAATTTTACATCCAAATCTCGGCTATATCCAGTTGGGTGGCTGGTCAAAGACCTAAAGGTTCCCTAAACATCCCCTTTTCACACTAAACGATGGTTACACAATACCTCAAAGTGGTGCTATAAAACAAGGCCATGGGTGCACTACATCTTCAAGGAATTCATTTGCAAGTTATGTTGTTTCTATTCTCTTAGGGAAACCTCTTTTCTCATCAAGATCATACTAGCACCATTCCATTTGGGCAATCCACATCACCTTTTGAGTGGGTTATCTTGGGATTCTTTCACCATTTCTTTCAGGTTTTCAAGTTGTAAGAAGAGATCAATCTTGGGGGTCCAAGAGCCCTCCCTTGGAGGAAGAAGGGACCCAAAGTCCCCTTTCTCTTTCGTGTTTTCTTTTCACTAATACAATCCTTTCCATTGGTGACATGAGTCTTGTTTGTTTCTTGTTCTTATGTCCTTATGCACAATAGTTTAATTTTTTTTTTCCTTTCCTAGTTTAATTCTTAGCTTAGTCTTTTATGTTTATTCTTCTAACCCTTTCCTTTACTGCTATCTTTCTTAGCTAACCCAACTAAGCTTGTAAGCACATATGTTTTTCTCATTTAGGTGAAAAAAGAGGTGCAACAATTGGCATATTGGTAGATGCATATGGTTGGCATATTGGTAGATGCACATGGTTGGCATATTGGTATATGCACATGGTTGTCATATTGGTAGATGCACATGGTTGTCATATTGGTATATGCACATGGTTGGCATATTGGTATATGCACATGGTTGTCATATTGGTGGATGCAGATGGTTGGCATATTGGTATATGCACATGTTGGCATGTTGATAGAGGCATATGATTGATACATTCCATGGATGATATATTTTGGCACATTGCATGATGTTGATGTACATGGTTGATGTAAATAGGTGTTGTGCATGATGAGCACACATTTTTGTACAGGATGTACTTGGTTGATATTTTGCTCATGATTCTTTATTTCATTGTTGACATATCTTTTACTTCATGATTCTTGGTATGGCATGCGTTTGATGCATGAATAGGTACAAGGATCATTATATGGTATAACATTGTTCATCTTACAGAGAATATAGGGGAGACATACCCATAGTGGGGTCATTCTTCTTCCCATGATTCTAGGAGGAGATATTTGTCAAATGCATACCTAGAAAAGAGCCCTATATTTGAAGAAAAAAAATAGAAGCATAATTCCAGGGAAAGCAACGGTTACAGGGGGAGTATGTTTGATGTATATTTAGCATTACATCAGATTGATATCCATTGTTCAAAAGGGGAGAGATTATTCAGAGGAAAAGATCAAAGGCACTCAGATAGGGGGAGTAGCCCCAAAAGGAGAATGGCCCTTTGCCATTGATGTCAAAGGGGGAGATTTAATCACATTGATGTGATTGATGTTTATTGACAGGGAGAGATATTCACATTGAATATTGATGTAGATCATGCCTTATCTACATGTTGACATCAATAATTGGTAATTGGTGTTGACATCAATGTTGGTATTGCCATCAATGCCGAAGGGGGATATTGTTGGATCATGTTGTCATTGATGCCAATGGTTTGATTGACTGATGTCATTGATTTATGTCAATGGATTAATTGATTGATTGATGAACACTGTAGATGTATTGTCCTTAATGAGAATGACAGGTGTCAAGTGGAAACCAATCGATGAATATAGATCAATGAGTTGTCATTGATACACGATGAAGATGGATTCCTTGATAAATGATGCATATTTTGATTTATGAAAAGATGAATCATTATTGTCTTATCATTATTGATAAGGTGCACAAATGGATGAAATCCAAAGTGGTCCCGTTATGGTTAAATCCCTCATGGGAAGATGCTCTGTAGATTGATTTATCCTAGAAGAATGGTTGGAGGACCCATGCTTGTATGTGAAATAATGAGATGAATATCAATGAAGTTGTTGGTGAAACTATCCTAGATGGATATTACTTGTCATTACATTTATGGTGGTATGTGGAATGTCACATAAATCTTCACAGTTTGAGAGTTATGGCCTTATGAAATTGAAGGACCCCCATATGAAGGCTTGAAGCCCACAAGGTCAAAGAAGTCAAAGTGTTTTAAAAGAAGAAATTGTTATTTAAATGATAAATTAAAATGAAAATGTCAAGGTGGATTATTTAAATAATAAAAAGAAGTGACAAAATCAAGAAAGATTATTTAAATGATAAAGTAAGGTGACAAAATCAAGAAGTAATATTTAAATGATAAAGTATTGAAGAAATTTCTATTTATGGAAAGTGGTTAACCCTAAAATAAGGAAAATAGGTTAAGTGGCCTAGAAATGGGTTAAGTGACCTAAAGGATGGAAGTATAAATAAGATAGCAATGGTCTCTTGCAGATCATCATTTCAGTGGATCAATGGAGAGATTCTTGTGAGAATATCTTTTGGAGTATTGATGGAGAGATTCTTGTGAGAGAATATTTGGTGTGGAAATATTGAGCATTATTGAAGATATATTCTGAGAGAGAGGAGATCGAGAGGATATCATGGACGCATTGAAGTTTCGGCAAGTCTGAGATCATGATGGAGAAATTCTCAGAATTACAGAAAAAACCTATTTTCTGGTGCGTACGTGGGTTGTCTATGTATAGGGTGCGTATACATGAGTTGTCTGTGTACAAGGTGTGTATAGTACATGGGATGTCTGTGTATAGGGAGCGTACAGTGGATAAAATCATGAAGATTTGTGGTTGAGCTGATGACAAGTTGTTGAAGACTGAAGTAGGTTCCAGATCTCCATTCTATGGGCTCAGATCTGTCACTGAGACACTGGTATGGTTACATTATTGTGTTTATGGATAGTATTGCATGTTGTGTTGTGAATGCTTAGGAAATTCTTGGTATGGATGTTGTGATGTGGTTTATGTTGGTTGATGGAGTGATCAATACTCTTGTGATTCAGTTGTGATATGATTGATATGGTATACTAGTTGCTTATACATGATTGATTTAACATTCATATTGATTGGTTGTGGAGCATGAGTAAGCTATTGGAGAGCTTGGATGTGTTGTGACTGGATGGTGGTCAGTTTGGACAGTGAGAGACAAAATAGAATGATATATTGGTTGTAGAGGATCTGAGTTAATACTTAAGGATAAACCCTAATAGCTCAGAAGGTATATGCAGGTTGTTTTATACCCTATCCGCGTACATACGCGGGCTGTAGTGAGCTAGGGAACATACACACATGGGTTGCACTACTGACAGGTCGCATACCTGTTGCATATTGATATCTGTTGAGGATTGTTGCCTCATCTCACTTGGTGCTGAGTGTGTAAGCTGAGTCTTGCATGATAGAGATGGTGCTCTTGTAGAGTTGTACTCTATTCAGTTGTTACTGAAAACCCCAAGGATTGTAGTCTGTAATAAAATGAAAATTGTACATACATCTTGTGATCTTTGTGTTCCTTATGTTGATTATTTTTTGATGATATATTGTTGATATATTATTGATATATGTGGTTGATATGTGTTCACATATAACTAGTTATAAATGAAAACAATGAGTAATGAGTAAAATGTTGAATGCTAACTAATGATTTTTGTGTAAGAGGAAAGTTTTGGGAAAAATATCCCCATACTCATTCACCCCCCCTCTAAGTGTGGTAGGTGTGTCCAACAAGTGTATCTTACTTATAGACATTGTTTATTGGTTGTTGATAAAAATTGTGAGTCTTTCAACTCCCTCCAAGACACTAATTTTGTTAGTATCAGTAACCATGCATAATGGAACACCATGCCTTTGTATTGAGATTCCCTGTAGTCTATCTGGAACTAGTTGACTAAGAAAGTTTCCTAGTTCAATTGTACACCTTCGACGCACTATTCTACTACTAGTATCGCACCTACTGGAACTTGATCCATGTGACACTTTCTTAGAAATTTGAAATTTAATACTTGTGTTGAAAAATTGATGTAGTCATCACTGAGTTTTGCTATATCGAGCCCATGTGCTCCTCCAAATGTTCCTATCTTCTCTTTCATATTCTCCAATAATTATTTTTTGTTTGAATTGTCTGTAAAAATTAGTGATGGTTCCTCCCCTGCCATTGGCAATTCAATTATTCGCACAACCAATGTTCTGTCAATGGACACAACTCTATACAACCATATATATCCACCATAAAAAAAACTTAATAGTACCTTAATGCAGGCTTTGATCTCTGCGCTCCTACCAAAATGTGGGATTTGTAACAAGTTCAGGATCCTTGATTTCTCTAATCATGCTTCCCAAATTTTTGGTTCAAATCTAATTAATGTCATCTTTGTATTGATGAATTTCTTCAGATATTTACTCGATGCTAAATCCAAGAACTCCTTTTCATTTAACAGATCATGATCCGTGAGCTTCAATATCGGTATTTCTCCCAATATATCCCCTTCAACTATTATTATCTATGGAATTTTTGGTTCCATGAGGTCATACTTTGCTTCCTTCAGTAAGTTGACTGGATTTGCTGACAACTTTCCTGGTGGCACATACTCCCTTGGAAAGTTTGTTTAACTCGACACTTACGCGGATGGTCCTGAATTATCTTCATCTACTGGAACTATTGGTGGCTTGGTGTGTTGTTTCTTTAGTTGTGATGTTGATGTTGTGGCTTCTTTAGGTGATGTCATAGCTTTCTGCAACTTTTATTACTCGGATATATCTACATTCGTGCAACTCTTTTTTCTTTGTTGATCTCTATGAAAACTTTGAATAACAATAAATTCTACTTGTTGACCTTTCAGCTGATCTTTTCACTTGTCTCCAGTTGTTTTTGTTCTTCATGCCCAAACCTATTATCCAATCTGATTGTACTTCACATTCAAATATTTCCATATTCTTCAATAAATTTGGATTATTCTGTTGATCATGGTCTAGATCTTGCTAGTCTGTCACAATCTTGGTGCTGCTTTCCATTAATGATTACATGTCTCCACTACTTTTTCGTTATGATATATCTTTAATGTGTGTCCCATCAAGTTTGATTTTTAATGCCTTCAACCTTCTTCTACATAGATCTCCAACATTACCTTTTTTATTCATACTCTCTTTCACCCTTCTGCACAAATCACCTTCCTCTTTCTTGTCTGCATCATTTTCTTCCAAACTCCTTTATTGATTTTCTTCCTTTTGTTTTTCTTTTTCTTTTTATAGTACACTATGATACGAGTACTATGGTACACATATTGCATGTTGAGACTAGTGCACGAAATCTTGGTTGTCCTTATACAGTTTCGGTTGGCTACCATTAACTAGTCCTTCCACAAATTCTCCATTCAGTTTCTCTAAATGTACAACACTTACACTTGTCACAAACCTAGTCACATATGGTCCTAACCAATGCATCTAGAACTTCCCTAGGTATTGAAAAAACTTGTTTTCATAAAGTAACACTAAGTCTCTTTTCTGAAAATTATTTTGTTTAATGTTTATGTCATGCCATGATTTCTCGCGAGCTTTCTGCACTTACTAATGGAAACCGGAAAAAAATCAATCTTCTTCAGGTTCTACTAGTTTTGAAAGTCTCTTCTACATTGCGCTAGAATCTCTAAGCTCTGCCATTGTAGAAATTTGCAGACTCGATACTATGAAGTCCATAGGCATAAAACATTCTTGACCATATGTCAACCTAAATGGAGTCTCTCCTATCAACTTCTTTCTTGTAGTCCTATATTCTCATAACACTGTTGGAATCTTCAAATCTCAATTGTCTCGACTTACATTACAAAACTTTGTTAGCACATGTTCCAAAATCTTATTGAATTCTTCTTCTATGCCATTTTTCTAATGGTGGTACAGTGTACTTTTCTGATGATTAATATGAAAATCCTATATCAAAGATGAAATAGTACTATTGATAAAATGAGTTCCTTGATGCTAGCGGGGAAAATCCCCCTATGGCTACACCAGGGTTTACAATGTAGGTAGATCGATGACCGTGTAAAAGTATCCTACTTTTATAACTACCCCAAATGTATCCCAGATTCATACATGAAAGACAAAGTGAGAAGGATCAGGTAATTGTACCTTTTACTCTGCGTACGGTGTCGATCCTCTCGTGCTTGATAGCTCCACTGACTACAAACCTCCTCCCAAGGTTGGTTTGCATTCCCAAAAAGATAAATATGAAACTACAAACATGAATTTCATATATAAATCATGGGTTAGATGTTAGAATAAAACAAAAATCAAATGCAAACATTTGGCACAACATATTTCGGGACAGGAAAAGTATTTATTTTATTGATATCACAATGATTACTTACAAAAAGGTCAGCTACTGCTCCACAAACCTGGTAGAGGATCCTCTTCACCAAGATCCAAGTGCACCTCTACATATATTTCTCCTCTCAACCTTATTCTTAGGAAATGGAATGGGCTTATGGTGAAGGGAAAAGGGAAAAATGGGGAATTCTGATGCAATTCTCACAACAAGGCTGCAAATTCTTGGGCCAAGGAGGGGATGTGAAATGGGTAGAGTTTCACTATTCTTATGCTTAGCTTAGGAATGAGACCCAAAATCCTACTTTTATATGACAAAAGGATGGTTATTCTATTGGGTGACGAGCTATAGGTGGTGGATTAGTTGGGAAGATATCCAATAGCCCGTAATCTCAATGAATTCCTTGCAAATTTGAAATTTTTGCAGATTTTGCAAGTATATGTGGGATGTAATGGCGCAACTAGCATATGTACATGGGATGAAGTTGTGAATTAAGCATGTGTACATGGGCATTATTGGTGCAGGGTGCATACATCTTCAAAAAATGAGGTTTTAAGAAGAGCAACTCAGTGATGGCTTGGAAAATATAGAAAGTAAGAGGGCCAAATGATAGGTATGCATGTATGGAGAAATTTAGGGTTATAATAGATGCCCCCTAATATGTGAGGTCAGAAGAGAATCTAATGGCCGAAAAATATTACAAAATCGTCACCAATGTACGAAGCAAGTGAGCCCGGGATCAGATTTTGGGAGGTGACATCTGCAAAAATAAAAATTGTCTCTCCAAGGTAGGCATACCCATGCTTGGGATGAAATAAATCATGGATTCCAATAAAATATACTACATATCCATGTCATATAACTATATATAAAGTGTAGCCATGAGCAATACAAAGAGGATCTACATCTCAAAATAAAAGTTATACATGTATAGTATCCATCTTCAAGAAGCCAATGACGCATGATGGCTAGAGATGAAGCCTTCAGAGCTCGAGAAACAAATTCAATATATTCAAAACTTAGGTAGGAGTGTAATGTGAGTGTATGAATTCACTACCCAGAGGTCTTCGATGGCTCATCGGGAACATACAAGAGGATCTCAATGATCAGGCAGACAAATTCAGTGATTTTGAGCAAGGACTTGATTGGGATTTTGGGATGGCCGGACATGAGGTCAAGAGACAAACTGCAGAAAGGTCAAATCAGGCTGGGTGAAACTTCCCTTGGACAAGAGCATGAAATATGATCAGACTCAGGAAGCATGACATTGACATAAGTTCACGATGCAGGAGGCAACACAAACTCTCCATGTGTTTGGAAGAATAACAAAAAGGAGGAGGACACATCTCTATGTAGCGAGAACAACTTCCTAAGGTCATATTATATCCCAAATATTGATGAACAAACAAAAGGATGTGCTTTTCCCAAGGGAGACTCATTGTGCTTCCCAAAAAGAATATATATTTCCCATCCTCTTTTTGTTTTTTTTTTGTTTTTTTTGTCTTTTTCCATATTTTTAAAGATATTAAAAAAGAATAAAAGAATGATATGTTACAAAGGAGGAATGAGTGTTACAAGCATACTAGTTCCAAGTGCAAGGAACACACTAATTCTCAGAGCAAGGAGACATGTGTAGGAAAAGGACACTCGGTAAAATTCTTCCATGGGTCAAGGTGTCAAGACAAAGAGGCAAAGTGATACAAGGCTTAAGTAAAAGGCATGCTTCAAAGGTTTAGTTGAGAGAAACATGGATCCGACATTAGGCCAAAGACATAGAGATTAAAATGTGATTAGAAAGACACGATGAAGCCCTCTTCAATGTATTTTTCATGAGACCAGAGAAGGTGAGCTCGATGGTTTTTAATTTTTAGAGAGACTAAAAAATGTAAAGAAGACTCCACTAGGGTACCTTTTTCAAAAATAGTCTATTCGATTCAAAAAAGGGATAAACCAGCACTGAAAATACGTCTATTCAAATCCATTTTAACGAGTGTGACACAGACAAGATCACTCGGAAATATTTTCAATTTTAAGGAGTCTGAAAAGAACTTAACTATGGACTCACATCATTTTTCTAGATTTAGTCTCCTTAGCTCGAAAATGTATAGAATTTGAGGAGGATAAATCTATCATCGAGATGAGTCTCCCGAGGTGTAACTTTTTCCTCAATCCATAGGCTGGAAAAAGGGGTAAACTCATGCTAGTAGATATTTTTCTGTACCAATTTAATGAGTGTGAAAGAACAAGGTCACTCAATGATCTTTTCAATTTTAGGGAGTTTGAAAAGAGCTTAACTAGGGACTTTGTAGGGATGTTTCTTCTGGACCAATTTAACGAGTGTGAAGGAATAAAATCACTCTATAATATTTTCAATTTTAGGGACTCTGAAAATATCTTAACTATGGACTCTGTGGGGGTTGCTTTTTCATAAATTTAGTCCCTCGGGCCTGAAAAAGGGTTAAACTTATACTTGAGAATAATCTTCTAGCGAAATGAAGTTCCTAGAGTATACCTTTTCTTGTAAAATTTACCATCCAGACCAAAAAAGGGGTAAAATACCATCGGACAGATGTTCCTTCAAGTTTTAATTTGGTGAGTGTGAAGGACAACAAGATTGCTTGGCAATATTTTCATGTTTAGAGAGTTTGAAAAGGGCTTAAAGAAGACTCCAAGAGGTTACTTTTCTCAAGTAATCTCGATAAGATCACTTGTACCAAGAGGGGGAAGAAATGGCTCCCATGCCCTCATTAGATAAACCAAAGGATCAATTGTGGATACCATGTCTCGAGAAGGAAAACATGAGTAAACAAGTTCCTACTTAGAAGCAATTGAACACCGAGGATAAGATGCCACATAATTAACCCATGGCGGGGTAGAGTCTATACGAACACTAGGAACATAGAAATGGGCATCCTTAACTAACACCGAATTAGGATGGTGATTATTAGATGCCAGTTGGTCGATAGTGAAAATTCTTCCATTATGAGGGAAATGCATCACCCAGAAGAGCATAGACACCACAACGTTCATAGAATATACATAATCACTCTTGAGAATCATATTGAAATCTAACGGGCCTTGCACCACTATAACATCGACAAGGACAGTCTTCCGACCTAATGAGATAGGAAACTAAGGAAGAACCCCCAAACATTCACTAGGATTTTTTTCAAAAGCCAACAACTCATGTGAAGCAGACACAAGCTCAGGAGATCCCAAGAATTTCCAAACTAAGGAGGATAAAATACTTGGAGAGACTCGTTCATCCACAATACATCGATAAATGTTTGTTGAATTAACTTCAACCCTTATTTGAAAAGGTGTAGAAGAAGGAAGACAAGGCTCAACAAAATCATTCCAATCAAAGGAAACCATCCTAGGACTTGGAGGGGGTGTGCTCAAAGTGAGAAGAATGCCCCCTTGTTCTGAAAGTACTAAAATAGAAATGCTAAAAACATAGTCGGTAGACACGTCACTCCCCAAGAGAAGAGTGGGATCAACCAAATATTGCATTGGCATGACCACTTTGGTAGACTTGACACTCTCCAAGAGAAGAGTGGGATTAGCCAAAGACTGCATCGACATGACCACTTTCTCAACCACTGGCTGAATAGGCTATGAGACAACATGGTCTACAAGCACATCACCCCCCAAAATGGAGTGGGATCAACTGAAGACTGCATCGGCATGACCACTTTCTCAACCATTGGCTGAATAGGTTGTGAGACAACATAGTCTATAGGAACATCAACCCCCAAAATAGGAGTGGGATCAGTCAAAGACTGCATCGGTGTGGCCACTCTCTCAACCACTGGTTGAATAGGCTGTGAGGAAACCCTATAAGACTTAGAATCAGAAGAGCTTGCAGATAGGGACCACAATATTCATTCCTCTAGAATGATAGGGCATAAATGAGTAAGGTGATCTCCCTTGCAAAGATTACAAGGGAACTTAGGATTACATCCTATCTGTCTAGGTTTCTCAATAGGATCAATAAACCTAGCATGAATAGTAGTGGCTATTTTCACATCTCCAACATGACTTGCAGAGGTTAGTGATGGGTCAATAAAAAGACTCACAGAGGCTATAGACCTATTTCCAGTATGACTAGCAGGGACTGGACTTTTCCCCCCAACATGACTTGTAGAGGCTGGGAGATTTCCCCTAGCATGACTTGTAGAGGTTGGGTGTTGGTCTTCAACATGACTTGTAGAGGTTGACGACCTATCTCCAACATTACTTGCAGAGGTTGGTGATTTATTCTTCCTATTGTTCCTCTTTCTACTTTGTTTATAATTTTAGTTACTAGTAACTGTACTTTCACCAGATGTGGGAGAAGGAGGAGGAGAAGAATTTGCTCATGAAGGAACATCAAAATTATGCCCATGACATAGGGTTCTTAATTGAGAATCATCAAGAGAATTTAGGACATTTGGAATGGTACCCAACCAAACCGATAGTCCCACATTCAACCCAAGAATGTAGAAATTGGCTATCAAAGGGACACCAACGTTTTCGAAGAAAGGAAAATCACAAGAATCACCTTGTGAAGGGGTTCCTTGGTTGGTATCATCCAAAAATTTATCCATGAAGATCTTATGCATAGGTTCTCCCCTTGTGGGATCATTCATGTCCATAAAAGTTTCACACACTGACTCTGGCGAACCAGTGCTACAAAAACAACGCCTATAAAGAGATGGCTCCACATTTCTAAGAGGAAGACCGAAAAGTCCTCATGACCAGTGGAGTGGGAGGTCTACCACCCTAGGTCAGAGACCCAAAGAAATGAATGACTAACTCACTATGGAAAACTAGGGAGCACAAAGCACACACTAAAAAATCCTAAAGGAAAATGAAGCAGACCACTATCTAGTAGGAAGAACAGTTATGCCAACCAACACTAGAGAAACTTACCAGCGCAAGTGCAACTCGAACATGGAAGCACCCTCTAAGTATACTCTACAAAGTGTGACCTGACTTCTACCCTAGGTATCGTGGTATACCCCCGCATTCACCTGTGTAAGTCTTTATAATAAATGAAGATAAGTTGTCAACTCGCAAACAGTCACCAGGCAGGTACATTCGACAGTCATGTGGACTGCAATGAGCAAGATAAAAAGTCTAAAACCTACCAAGGGTATCGAAATCAAGTGGTCTAGAAGACAACTGAAGATCTTGAATGGATTTGAGGTCCACGAAGCTCCATAGGAAAATCTGAGCCATAGTATCCCACGACATATCCTCAATATGCATTCCCCAATACGTTTAGTCCGACTTTGGAGGGGTTATTTTTGTTGTCTTTCCTCACGTGACCTCATGTTTAACCCCTCTGGTAGAGGATGGTCCCAGATAAATTTCACGTCACTGGACTTTAACACTCCGTAGCTCTGACTCCAATGTTTCTTTAAAATCCTTGAAGAGATTCCTCTCCAACCTAATTCAAGGCTCTAACCCTAAACTAGTTCATTTGACCCTGCAAACATAAAAGTATAATTATTTTTAAATTTAACGTTCATTTTAAGGCTTGATTTACTCAAAAGGGTGTGATAGTGCAACTGATGTTGTTAAGACTCTTGTGAAAAATGAAACTTATAAGAACACTAGAAAAGAGGGATTATCTTTCTTATTTTTATTTTGAAATACTTTCAATATGAGAAGAAAACACAACACTATGTTAATTTCTTTTTCTTTTTCAAATAACAATGCAAAGCAAATGCAAAGAAAGAAAGAGACATAAAAAACTAAGTTTTTTTTTTTTTTTCTTCCAATCAAAGAAGAGGTAACAAAAGATGCTAAAAGAAATTGATGAATAAGTTAAAAAGATAGGAAACACAAGAAACTCAAAAAATATAAGCAAACTGACATCTAACCCAAGTTGTGATTGTAAAAACAGGGACACTGGACTGCAATCAAGAAACCCTGAGAAGTAAAAACATCAATCAGGGAATAGGTTGACTTCCCCTTCTTAAAAATAGTTTCTTGACATAGGTACACTACTAATGCTTAAGAATTCTATGTATGTATGTGGGTTGTCTATAAAGCATGGCATGTATGTACGCGTGTAGACCCACAGCAGGGCGCATACACCTCTGTACTTCTTGAAAAAAATGAAATAAACAGAATGACTGATAGGGTAGGGAGAACTAGTATGGCACCAACAAGTGACAAAAATCCCTTGAAAGACTTAGCAAACTCACAAAAACTCAAAAGGTAATAAAACCAATCAAACACACAAAAAATCCCCTAAAACCCTAGAGGCTTCCCTAGTATGGTCGCCAGTTCTTCTAGTGGGAAAACCCCCCCTATGGCTACACCAGGGTTTACAATGTAGGCATATCGATGACCATGTAAAAGTATCCTACTTTTCTAATTACCCCAAACGTATCTCAGACTCATACATGAAAGACAAAGTGAGAAGGATAGGGTAACTATACCTTTTACTCCACATCCGGTGTCAATCCTCTCACGCTTGATAGCTTCGCTAACTCCAAACCTCCTCCCAAGGCTGGCCTGTATTCACAAACAGATAAACAGGAAAATACAAACATGCATTTTATATATAAATCATAGTTTAGATGCTAGAATAAAACACAAATCAAATGCAAACATTTGACACATCATAGTTTGGGACAGGAAAAGTATTTATTTTATTGATATCACAATGATTACTTACAGAAAGGTTGGCTATTGCTCCATGAACCTGGTCCAGGCTCCTCTTCACTAAGATCCAATTGCACCTCCACACATCTTTCTTCTTTCAACCTTCTTCTTAGTAAATGGAATGGGCTTATGGTGGAGGGAAAAGGGAAAAAAGGGGAATTTTGATGCAATTCTCACAACAAGGATGCAAATGCTTGGGGCAAGGAGGGTGTTATAACTGAAATTTCGTCTGCACATGGTGACAAGAAATACACATCATCAAAATAGCAATGAAGTCATTCATGGCACTAAATTAATTTCACAGCATTCCAGAAGGGTCAAAAACTATACAAAGTAACCAAAAATTGAAGGGCACTTTACAGTAGTTTGGTGCGCGCGCACATGCGCAGGACAAGAACGTGCTATGTGCGCATGCGCGCTCGACGCGCGACTGTCAGCACAAAAACCCGTGCACCTGCTAAAACGATGCATTTATTGAATAGGTCGACCTCCCAACCGTTTACGGACCGGCTCCCAGTCTGATTTGACTCCCAAATCCGAGCTGAATCCACAGGGTAGGCGGGTTAGTGACCTAAGGAAGCCCTAAAAGGGCCCCTGTTCACACTTTGAAGAGGTTACATAATCGCCCGAGGATCTGCTATAAAAAGCCGTGAAGATACATTGTTTTCACAAGGAATTTCAGGCACTGTTATGCTGCTAAGATTGTTAAGGACTCATTCTTTAACGACAACACATCGGCAACATCGCTGGGAGTTCTTTCACTGCCATACTCAGTTCTTCTCATTGTAAGGAAAGAAAACTTTGTGAGGGCCTCAAAGAGCCTTCCGTTGGGGGAAGAAGGAACCACAGTTCTCTTCCTTCATCGTGCTCCGATTTCATCTATAGACTAGCTAAAAACCATTGGTGACATCTGTCTTTGTTTTTGGTGTTTGTTGTTTCTTTTCACAGTTTTAATTTGTTTTCAGTTGATTCTAGCTTGTAGTTTGTTTTGTATTCTCTAACCTTTCCTTCCACAACTATCGTGCCCTGCAAGACCCAACAGGGCATGTAAGCACCCTCGATTTGCTCACCAGGCGACGAATTGGGTGCGAACAGACTGACGACTCCACTGGGGATTAGGTATCAAATCCTCCCTCATTTGGGTTTATTTTGCTTTCCTTTTGGTTTTATTAACTTGCAGGGACACAAACCGGCCTCCGTCGACCTGCTAACCAGTCAATTCACAGGAGAATTGAGAGAAATCCATCCGGAATTTCTTTCTCGGTAACTTGTCACAAATGCACGGGTATTCCATCCCACAGAGGCGCATCTTGCGTGCATGCACCTGAATTACAATTGTTTTTCCATGCACATGCGCTTTGATTTTCAATTCGGTCTGCGCGCAGGCACCATATGCCCCTCTGTCTACACTGCAGGCCGTGCATCTGAACTAAATTTCTCATTGTAAGGTTTTGGATGTGGGGAAAAGTCATTTTCCTTCTCAAGAATGATGTTATGCATGCTCTAAATACTGCACCACTTAGACCCCTCAACTTATAAAGGGGATAGTCAAACAAACATAGGCACTTAGGTGGATAAAAAAATCATTTTTCCCTTATTTTATTTTCGCCATGTGGATGGCTTGCTTTGATTTATAATCTAAGTTGAACATCAATTTTAATCACATCTAAACTCACATTTGGGACTAGAAGTTGCAAGTAACAATCTTGAGTATGCTCTTCTCTTGCGCCATCAAGCGATCTTGA